>SDVV010009699.1:0-16584 GCA_016164225.1 Gammarus roeselii | reverse complement strand
ATCTAATTTCCTTCACAAATAATATACCTTCATAAATAACATAAATCCTAAATCCTTCACAAAATAACATACATAGAGTCACTAATATATATCTACAGTATCAGAGAAGTACAGCCGTTCTCGCACAGTCGTTCTCGCACACCATATATCCAGGGCCGTTTTGCACACCATATATCCAGGGCCGTCTCGCACACATATTCTGGCTGGGCCGTCTTGCACACATATTCTGGCTGGGCCGTCTTGCTCCTACTTTCTGGCTGGGCCGTTTCGCTCCTACTTTCTGGCTGGGCCGTTTTGCTCCTACTTTCTGGCTGGGCCGTTTTGCTCCTACTTTCTGGCTGGGCCGTTTTGCTCCTATATCTACTACTCTCCACCGAGCGGGATATGAGTGGATAGACCAGACGGCATTGTAAAAAGTACATATGAGAGTGCAGTGGGTATGTAGGTGGCGAAGCAACTCGCAGAAAATTAATCCTCACCCGCAACAGAGGGTTTGGAGGCGAGAATTTATCAAAGATTTCGCGTACCGTGACTGGTTCATTGTAGGATACAAGATAGTAGTAGCTAGTTTAACGTCCAAACGCAAGTGAAGGAATAAGATAGGGCATAATTAACGGTGGTGGGGAGGGGTTGACCGGAGTCAGGCGGTGTCCAAAACGCAAATGTGAAGGGATTAGATAGGCCATAATTATAACGTCACAACGCAAGTCAATGAATTAGATAGGGGTTAATTTTAGTGCCTAAACGCAAACGTGAAGGAATAAGATAGGCCAAAATAATAGCTACATGACACGGATGTGGAGAAATAAGATATAGAATGACTTGATCTCTGAACCTATTATCGAACGTAATTGTTATGAAGTATGTTATTTGTTAATGTGTCTGACTCAGGCGCTGTATTCCTCGGATATTGTAGTTATATGTCAAGACAAATTGATCTTGTGGTCTAGTAAGTTACTGAAGGTACATAGAGATACCAAGAACGCAAGTTTTGAGAGACCACCCGGGAAGTTGAGAGTGGGTGGTCCGAATAGTTTTTCCATACGGGAAATTTCAGTTTCCTTACGGTATCTGGTTGCTTTCATTTACGATTGCTCACGTAGGGATTATATAGAAGTACGTTATTAGGTCTTGTCAACGCTATATATGATTGTTTTGGAATATTTCGCAATTGATTTTGTGAGAAAGTATATTATTTGTCAGTGTGTCTGACTCAGTCGCTGTATATCTCGGACATTGTAGTTGTAGTTCAAGACAAATTGATCTTGTTATGAAATATGTTATTTGTTAGTGTGTCTGACTCAGTCGCTGTATATCTCGGATATTGTAGTTGTAGTTTAAGACAAATCGATCTTGTTAGGAAGTATATTATTTGCTTGACTGTCTGACTCAGGCGCTGTATATCTCGGACAACATAGTTACACCCCCCCTATATGTTAAGACAATTTCTCTCGTGGTCAAGTGAGTTACTGATGGTACATAGAGACTGCCCGGGACGGGTGGGAAAGAGGGTACGGGAGATGGAAAGGGAAGGGGGTCAGATGCATAAGGTCACCATGAACGCAAGTTTTTTGTGAGTCGGCCAATGTATTCGTTAGGATGTATATTATTTCTTAATGTGACCGACTTAGTCGCTTGGACCTTATACTTGAGGGATAATTTAGTTCTATTCTGGTCAATTGCTTATGGGGTCTGTAACCACATAAAGACAATTACTCATGTGGGTCTCAATTTAGCTATGACAAGTAGCGATTCTATCTCTGGATGTGCGGTCCGCTTGGAGAATAGTTTTCTATACGGTAAATTTCAGTTTCCTCACGGTATCTGGTTGCTTTCATTTACGATTGCTTACGTACAGATTATATAGATGTACGTTATTAGGTCTTGTAAACGCTATATATGATTGTTTTGGAATATTTCGCACGGTAGGAGGGTATGATATATATTACTATATTTGTTATTAAATGACTCGATTGAATAGAGGGCATTGTTTATACATGATATTTTATATTGCATGATTGATATTATTTATTAAATCCACTCGCTTTGTCGCATTTAATGAATATATTTTCGTAGATTCGTCAGGATACAATGTTAAGAAACAAACAGCTGCAGATACGTTCATGTTTTGTTCGGATGAATTTTTCTGTAGACAATGAAACAAGGTTTATTTATTCATATATATTTACGGTTAAAGATACATATTAAGGTGAACAATTTTAATTTTTTGGCACATTATTCACGAATGTTCGGAAACATATCACAGGTGGACAATCAATCATCGTCAATTATACATATTTATTTGATTTACATAGAATCATTTACATCGTTTGTATGGGTTTCGTTACAGTTCTTTCCAATGCACATTTTTTCAATGCGTATTTAGGTGGACAATGAGACAAGTTTATTATTATAATTGATATATTTTATAAACATAAGAGCATATAAGGATTATTTACATTTAATGAACATTTACAGGTTGTAACTTGTTGAGGTTCACGTACTTCCATCATTTCATGCGGAAGTGTACTCGTAGTACTTCTGCATATTTTCATTCTGTATCTAATGCACTCTCAAGCGATCGACCTGTACCAATCACTGCCGTACGGACAGCAGGCTATGAGCAAGATTGTTATAGAAATTTAGGATCGTTTTGGGGGTTGCATCTTCCACATTATTTCAGGCATAATTAGTAGGTTGTTGCATCACTGTGGTATTTTTTATACGTATATATGACTTCTGTTATGATTAGGCCAGTGTTTCCTTACCCTTAGCGCTCCGTTGTATTTACCCCAGCAGTATCCCCTTCTATCGTTTCTTTGTTATCAGACATAGAGAAATCTGTATAGTAAATAGCTGATTGTTTCAATCCTTTAAACAGCCAAACAGCCATATCAAAAATAACTGACATTTAACGCTGAGTTAATGTGAAAAATATTATTTTTCCTCGTATGCCTGTTCAAATCGATAACAAAATTCCCAGACGTAATTGATGCTATGCCTCTGGGAGTACAAATCCAAGCCTACTGTGTCATAACAACGAATTTGACAATGCTTTACTAGGTCACTTCTCAGCAATCTATCACTGATATATAACAAATTTCAAAGAAAACATCCAGTCACGTACAGTTCTTCAGACACACATACCAAGCATCTGTTTAGTCCATCATCTGTGAACAACATCGAGCAAAGTCACATCCCAGCTGAGTTTAAAGGTTTACCCCGATATTGAGTCGGAAAAAATGCTGTGATCGTCTCTGTCTGAATACATGGACTTCTCCAAGTACCCCAAAAAACATCCTTTGCACGATGAATCAAATAAATGACTGCTGGGACTACTGAAAAGCGAAACGGCCAACGATTACCCGAGTGAGATCATTTGCTTGCAAGCAACGTGTTACATTATGTTATAAATGTGTCAAAATCTATTATCTATAAAATAATATATATAATAAATCTTTGTTTGCAATATCCTAAATTTAACTCGAATGATTAGCATTTGAAAATGCACCAAAACGACTCTTGCCTTTCGTTGAAATTGTGATAGATATTGCGCGATTTGAAGTTATACACAGCTACCTAAGCCATCGTATATATATATATATCTCATCAGGTGAAGGGTAGCTAAACCGTACATGCTCTAGGACCCCTCCATCCAGTAAATCGTCGTCTAAACGTTAAACGTTAAAGTAGACATTTGCTAGGGATCAATAACGAAAATTCCATAAAGATGTTGCATGGACTTACACCTCTTAAACATACATTCCTATGATTATCGTGCAAAAATTTACATCTTGAAACTATTATTGAAGGATTAAAACAGTCAGCTATTTATTATACAGATTTCTCTATGTCTGATAACAAAGAAAACGATAGAAGGGGATACTGCTGGGGTAAATACAACGGAGCGCTAAGGGGTAAAGAAACACTGGCTTAATCGTAACAGAAGTCATATATTCATATAAAAAATACCACAGTGATGCAACAACCTACTAATTATGCCTGAAATAGTGTGGAAGATGCAACCCTAAAAAAGATCCTAAATTTCTATAACAATCTTGCTCATAGCCTGCAGAAGTACTACGAGTACACTTTCGCATGAAATGATGGAAGTACGTGAACCTCAACAAGTTACAACCCGTATATGTTCATTAAATGTAAATAATCCTTGTATGCTCTTATGTATATAAAATATATCAATTATAATAATAAACTTGTCTCATTGTTGGGTCAACAGAGTACGAACGAACAACTATTTGCAGGCTCTAGTCCGACATTTTTCAAACGACAGGTACGAGCAATGACTGTGTAACGTGTTATGTCCCCCTCCCCTTCAGCCGCTCTCCTATTGCGGCTTAGCGTATTTGGATTTAGTTTGGAGAATGAAAAAAACCTGAACGTATCTGCAGCTGTTTGTTTCTTAACATTGTATCCTGACGAATCTACGAAAATATATACATTAAATGCGACAAAGCGAGTGGATTTAATCAATAATATCAATCATGCAGTATAAAATATCATGTATAAACAATGCCTTATATCCAATTGAGTCATTCAATAACAAGCATAGTTATATATATTATTAGGTTTGTTCCAAAACAATCATATATAGCGTTGACAAGACCTAATAACGTACATCTGTATAATCTGAACGTAAGCAATCGTAAATGAAAGCAACCAGATACCGTGAGGAAACTGAAATTTCCCGTATGGAAAACTATTCTCCGAGAGGACCGCACATCCAGAGATAGAATCGCTAATTGTCATAGCTAAATTGAGACCCACTTGAGTAATTGTCTCTATGTGGTTACAGACTCCATAAGCAATTGACCAGAATAGAACTAAATAACCCTTCAAGTATAAGGTCCAAGCGACTAAGTCGGTCACATTAAGAAATGATATACATCCTAACGAATACATTGGCCGACTCTCAAAAAAGTTGCGTTCATGGGGACCTTATGCATCTGACCCCCTCTCCTTTCCATCTCCCGTACCCTCTTCACCACCCGTCCCGGGCAGTCTCTATGTACCATCAGTAACTCACTTGACCACGAGAAAAATTGTCTTAACATATAACTATATTTCCTAACAAGATCAATTTGTCTTAAAATACAACTACAATGTCCGAGATATACAGCGACTGAGTCACACACTGACAAATAATATACTTCCTCACAAGATCAATTGCGAAATATTCCAAAACAATCATGTGTAGCGTTGACAAGACCTAATAACGTACTTCTATATAATCCCTACGTGAGCAATCGTAAATGAAAGCAACCAGATACCGTAAGAAAACTGAAATTTCCCCGTATGGAAAAACTATTCTTCAAGAGGACAATATATTTCGAGATAAAATCTTTGTGTAACATTTGACAGATACAGATCATTCGGACCACTCACTCTCAACTTCCCGGGTCGTATCTCAAAACTTGCGTTCTTGGTATCTGTATGTACCTTCAGTAACTAACTTGACCACAAGATCAATTTGTCTTAACATATAACTACAATGTCCGAGAAATACAGCGCCTGAGTCAGACACACTAACAAATAACATACTTCATAAAAATTACATTCGATAATAGGTTCAAAGATCTAGTCATCCTATATCTTATTCCATCACATCCGTGTCATGTAGCTATTAATTTGGCTTATCTTATTCCTTCACGTTTGCGTTTAGGCACTAGAATTAACCCCTATCTAATTCATTCATTTATGGCCGATCTGATCCCTTCACATTTGCGTTTGGACACCACCTGACTCCGGTCAACTCCTCCCCCCCACAGTTAATTAGGGCCTATTTTATTCCTTCTTTTGCGTTTGGACGTTATAATTATGGCCTATCTTATTCCTTCACTTGCGTTTAGACGTTATAATTATGGCCTATCTATTTCCTTCAATAATTTGCGTTTTGGACACCGCCTGACTCCGGTCAACCCCTCTTCCCCCGGTAATTATGCCCTATCTTATTCCTTCACTTGCGTTTGGACGTTAAACTAGTTTCTACTATCTTGTACCCTACAATGAACCAGTCACGGTACGCGAAATCTTTGATAAATTATCGCCTCCAACCCCTCTGTTGCGGGTGAGGATAAATTTTCTACGAGTTGCTTCGCCACCTACATACCCACTGCACTCTCTTATGTACTTTTTACAATGCCGTCTGGTCTATCCACTCATATCTCGATCGGTGGAGGGAGGCAGTGATTCTGTTATTTTCCCAAAATCTGGCTAGCCCATCGATGAATTGTCCAGCTACCGAAGTATTGCCCTCACCTCTTGTGTAGCGAAGGTTCTGGAGAAGATTGTGGATGCCCGATTGACACAGCATCTAAAAGCCAACTCGCTCCTTTACAAATTACAATTCGTGTTTAGAAAGATGCTATCAGTGCAGGCAGGATGCATTATTATGCGTTGTGACTGTTAAGCTGACCTGGACCGCAACCAACACACTGTTCTTTTCTTTGATCTTCTGAAGGCATACAATATAACATGGTGATATGTAATTTTCCGAGAGATCCATCAAATGGGACTCCGGGGTCACTTAGAACTTTTCATTTGGAACTTCCTCCGGTGGTGTCTTCTGTGCCAAAATCCGAAATTACATTTCAAACATGCATACCCAAGATGAGGCGGTACCCCAGGGTATAGTCTTTTCTTGAACTCTATTCGCGATGGCAGTTATTGGAATCACTGGAGCAGTCCCTCCATCCGTGAATGGTTCTCTGTACGTGGGCGGCCTTATGATATACGTATCGGCGGCAGCAGTGTTCTAACTCCAACGCTAACTGCAGAGTGCAATTGCTCAGGTGGTTACTAGAACAGAATCTCAAGGCTTTACAATCCCCCAAAGCAAAACATGTGCACTTCATATCCATGGGTCCCGCACATACACGGAACCAGACCTCAGACTCTATAAAGGCATGATCCCTTTCCTACCTACAGTCCGCATTCAAGAACTAACATTCGACCAGAAATCAACCCGGAAGTTACACGTGGGGAAGCTTAAGCTAGACTGCTTGCATCGATTTATCAGTTTTCGGATTGCGCTTGTAGTGCAGACAGAATAACTTCATTATAGGGGGGCGTTGTCTACGGCTGCGCGAAACCAAATATTTCTAAACATATGAAGCAGTCCACAATGCCGACCTCCGCGCCTGTACTGGAGCAATTAATTCATTCCTTATTGCCGGCCTACTTTGTGTAACAGGTGAGCATAGTCTTGCCATGCGACGGAAAAAATTCGACCTCCAATTCTATTGACATATTCTCTCTCACCTAACTTCCTTCATGTATACTGCCATCCGACAGTTCCCTCCTAATCTGGCTTCCTCCTTATGGTGAATCATGGTGAACCCTATCCTGCGATGTTGTATGGACGATTGGTGATGAAATACAACCGTACTCGGCATGTCGAGTTTCTGCTGAGTTTCTTTTGTCCAACCCACATCCTGTGATAAACACACCGATTGTGCCTGAACCGGAGTTGTACTAAAAGGGTTGTCATACAGCCTTTGTCCTATTCCCCCTGAACCAGTGGCTGAAGAAGAAGATTTCGGTGAAAGATCACACAGTCATTAATAAATTCAAGCCTAGATATGACGGTACTTACTAGGGAGTTTCCGTAAATGACAATGGGTTGACCTATTAAGTGCGGAGGATGGATGCAAATGATGGTATTCGCGCTCATCATTCTCAGGTAATCGGTTGCAAGAATCCATCTGATTATTTGTGCCTTGGCTCATTGTTGGAGGATTTGGGACCCCCTGATCTGGCTGAACCTGATCCGCCTTCACTTTATTCCTCGTACACCGGTGTTTCCTGGCTCAATTTTGACACTCGTGAAAGTCATGAGGCAAATTTCTCTGGTTTGGGATCTGATGCTTGTACCTTGGATCTTAACTGTTGCAGCAGTCCTCACGAGTCTCATGTTGCAGTTCCCATGAGTGATTGCCATGGGTATGTTGCACGGTATCGGGAAGTTAGCGGGGGTGGAACTGTGGGTGCTGCAGTGATCGGTGTACAGGTACCTGCTCCTCGGTCAGGTATTACAAATGAACCTATGTTGGCAGGAATTCTCGGGTCTGGCTACGGCGTGGCGAATCGAGATTGGTCAGTGGTCACCTTGCCTCGTCATGTCGAAACTTGGGATTGGTCTCCTATTCATGATGATGATAATGTCCTATTTAATGAGACCCTACATGGCGTTTCCGTGTCGGAGGCGCTGCGTGACTGGTTCATAACTGCGGCCTCAGCTGAGAGTTTGGTGCGGGCAGAAAAGTATCATCACCTCGCCGCGGTTGTGCAATAGATGGCTTTCAATATTGAGAACAGGGCATGTGACCTTATTCTGGTTGGTGTCCAGAGGGCTGTTTCGGAGATGGACCAATCTCCTGGTACTTGTGAACAGCTCAGTGAATCGGTGTCTCTGGCATATGGTGCGGTACCTCTTCCGCTGGTTGAGATGCCTGCTGGGGGACATGTATCTGGTGCGATTGAAAACATCCGAACTGATGGGCCATACCACGCAGTCCAAACTGAGTTGATCCCCTTCACCCGATCCCGCGATGTAGCTCAGGATTTGCCATATGTAGAACCAAGATTAGTGATATGTTTATCTGCGTTCTATTAATCCGTGTGCATGTCATTTGACTTTTATAGTGTCATTCGGTGTTCATTCTTTTTACTGGAAGAGAGGTATGTTGTGGGGACCATTTTTCCTCTTGCAGCATGCTCCCCAGGGGTACGTTGACCTGGTTGGCAGTGTCTTAGAGATCTGGCCGTCTCCGGGTTAACCAAGCTCATGTGTATTTTGGTTCAGTTGTGCCAGCCAGTGTGCTTTCAGTATACTCAACTGTGCACAGAAATGATTTATATGTGTAAGTGCATCCCTTCAGACAACTAACTCAGCAGGAGCAATGACACTCATCTCAATCACCTTCTAATTATTAAACCTTTCAAATAATCAGTTTTAATTGTGATCATTACCTGATGTTTTTGCGTATTTTTACGTGCACTCTTCAATCCCGTCTGACTGCATAATATTTATGAAAGGAGCTCAGTTGTTGGATTATTCTAGAGCGAAGCCATTATTAAAAACTTATATAGTGGCAGGGGCAGTCACAAATAAGTGTTCACCTGTGAGTTTTATTGTAAAAATCGGTTTCTGCCTTTTAAAACGCCTATTTTTATCCGTGTTTCCAATTTGCGGTTATCCGTTTTTGCAACCTTTGATGCTTTCATGCTCTGTGTGTTCCGTGTTCTCACTGTGCAGTAGTGAATGGATCCTATTTATGTATAGGTTCTGATATGTTCTTATTTACTTTTTAGGAGTTTAACCTACAGCTCTGCACCTTATAATATCATTTTAATCCTGTTGATAGTTACAATCCTGTTGATTATAGTTACAACCTATGTTAACATTGGGCAGTTCACTCCAACTCATAAATGTGATTAGGGAGATTAAATAAAGTTTGAGGAAAGTTTAATTGTGGGAGAAACGGATGGCTAAAAGGGGAGGTTGGAGGCTATCGGAGTGAAGCGTGTCCCAACTAGGTTTGTTGACATACCCATCGTTACCAAATCTCGAGAAGAGTCGTGAACCACAACAACGAGATGCAGCCCCAATCTGGAGCATACCAGAAAACATGCCTCATTTGCACTCACTGTTTTACTGGCCGTAAGGCAGTTGTTGCGCCCTAGAGTTTTCGAGCTATTCTCATACCTCATGCGGAGACTCATCACGCTCATCACTCATCATTGATGGTCCAAAGATGACGATGCTGTGAGCTGAGCAGTAGTACTCCCCGGGTGCGTCATCGCGATGAGACTCATGCCATGAGCGTCAGTCTTCACTGTTGTACTCACAGCCCATGCTAATATCTGAATTTTTACTGATTCGCTTAGTGCTGCTAAACCTGGAGACTCCAACAATTACCGCCCTATCGTTTCAGCAATCTTGGGCTAGCTTGTACGATTCTCCTCCAGGAACACAAACGCTCGTTTATGCTCAGTTCCGGGCCACTGTGGAGTTGTGGGCAAAGACTTACCCACTACTTAAAAAAGCTGTGCGAAATAACTGGAACAGAGTGGTTTCATGTTTCTATGAAAAATAAATTGCGCTCTATCAAAGACGCACCTACACCCTGGGTCACAAATTCAATGCAGATTGAAAATTGGACACAGTAGACCAACGCACTGACACCTGATGAAACGCAGCCACCTCAATACTGCATGACCGTTTAGTCCCTCTTATCCCATGCCTTAGCAGAATGCCCTACATTGGCAGAATGTCACCACACCCACTTTCTCAGATGATGGTTCCTGGAACTTTCGAATACACTCCTCCTAATGCTAACTGAGTTCGCTCAGAGGAAATTAAGTGAGGAGCCGCGTCTCAGTTACCTTCAAGAAACCTACATCTTAGCTGAAATCTGATCCGTTGTGAACATATCTTACTTCATTTTACCTACCGATATACTTCTCCATCCCGGAGGACCACTGGCTCTTTACTCATTTTGAATTGAGCACTTCTGTGACCTCTCCTGTGAATTGTAGTGACCTTAGTGTGCCGTGAGTAAAAGCATGCCCGGAGACGAATGATGACTTGTCAATGACTTGATGCAGCACTGTCTGCTGGTTTGACGTTCTTAGTCAATGTCATCGACTCCAGTGCCTTGAAAACCTTGGCACTCTATTCTAATATAGATGCAACGCTGCTTAGATAGATACGCAAGTTATTGACTGGTTGCTGCCGTAGAGGGAGACCGGCTTGGGGTTGTCAGAGAGTCCGCTGCTGAATTAGGTGGTTGAGGGGGGAGCGACTGTGACTGCTCCTGTGGAGTGTGCTCTGCTTGGTGTTGTAGGTAATTGCAGTTAACTTATTTGGGCATGGATATCCATTCATTCAGATGTAATATCGAGTTGCAAAAATGAAAAGACGTTCTATAAATAATGTTTGCAAAGTATCGAAGCTATTGGGCTTCCTTGTAGTGTCCGTAACAATCGAATGCAGCCCTAACCCGTGACTGAAGAGGCATCGATGTCAATCTGGTTGAAACTATTTGGGCAGAGTCATCCTAAATTAGTACCCACAACTAATTAACTAGTGTCGTCCAATTAATGACCGAAAATGTAAATTGAGGTCGTCTGATGCAAGCTGTGATACTTTGATGTCTGCCGGGACATTATAATGAAATTTTAATGGGTTCAGTGTCAGAAAATGACATAACTAAACTAGTGTGATTCCAGTCAATATATATTGACGATCGGTTAGGTCTACGTATCATTTGCAAATCATTGTATATTTTCTTGGTTAGAATCAGAGTTAAGTATTCGAGAACAAAATGCAACTTCTAAGATATCTTTGCTCTTAATGTACATTCAACAAAATGTCTACTAAGACTATAATAAGTTAGATATATTCCTCCCATGATTTCCAACCAAAGTGTTTCAAATATTAGGAAAATATGTGTAAGCAGCGATTTCTTGTCCTCTGAAATTATCGTGGGCAATCACGAATACGACTATTTGTGCCATTTTATGTCTCTTCCAAACCAGTGAGTCACGTCTTACTTCCAGCATATCTCCAAGAGACATCTCGACTGGATATATGAGAAAGGTTATGGTGTTCTTATATTTTCCTTCCTTCCAATACTTGCCCAGTTTTCGTGACAGAGTTCGCATTATTCAGTATCAGACTGAATGGGAATTCTGAATATATTTATTCGGTCCAAAACTATTATGTCGCGTCAATAGAGATAAGATTTAGTCACTTTGACTGGTTAGCTTCTTCTCGACATATATACACTTGTGTGTGACAGATGAACAGTGAAATATAGAGGTGCCAGAATTATGATAATAAGAAAATATTTTTGTGTCGTGCATTTATTTGCAGAATTTATTTGCAGAATCGACGCTGCCCACTACCAATTTTACAGTCATCACAGCAAGGATGACGCATGAGTTTCTTTAGGTTTTTGACAACAGCTTGTGCTTAGTGCTCATGAAACGGATGCACATCATGACAATTGCTTGTGTTCCAGAAACTGGTTGTTTTGTAACTCTGAATTATTCACAACGTACTCTTTCGAATCGAAAGCCGGGGAACTATGTATATTAGGCTATTTTTCTAAAAACTTTTTTATAACATAAGGACAAACATTAACCACAGCATTTCGGTCAAATTCTTGAGCCTTTCCACATTGTGTGGAGAAAAATTTTGGAGGATTTTTTAAATATGTTTATTCATTTGGAAAGCGTACAAAGCATATTCATTTGCATTGAGGGGTAGAAAAATATAAGGAACCTTTGTCGTTTTCTGAGCAAAAAAATTGTAATTAGAGAAAAAGTATTGAAATAGTAAATTTTAATATGTCCTATATGAAATATTGTATGTTTCTGGTCAGGGATTAACAGGTGAGGTTTGCTCAGTTTGTATTATTTATTGAATGGATGTCAAGATATGTTTTAACAGCAGGTAGAGTTTTCAAATAACAGAACTCTATATACATTATTTTTATTATTGTTATCATACTCATCATTTTAATTATTATTTTTATTATTATTAATATTTGTATTATTATTATTATTATTAGTATCATTATTATTATTATTTCTATTAATAATATTATTATTATTATCAGTATCATTATTATTATTATTATTTATATCATAATTATTATTATCATTATTATTATCATCATCATTATTATTATCAGTGTTTTATTACTATCATCATTGTTATTGTTGTTATTATTATAATTATTATAAATATTATTATTGAAACATCATGGAGAAAACGAATGCCGCGGGAAAGCACTGGCTCTAAAAGGTCAACAGTCGTCCCAAATCATTAAAACAAAAAAGAGGAACAGAAAAACACAGAAGAAAGAACGAATCAAAATGACATAAAATTTAACGAAGGAAAATTCGCAGCATGACCTTCAAGCGCCGTGTGAGGGAGAGCAGGCTCAATTTATTGCTAATAAATCTAGATTGGTGATCGTAACAAATTTGAGAGGGTTCTTTATACAGCAATTGATTAGGTTTATCCAGGAGTCATTACAGCCATTGTCGATTAAGCGTAGTGTCCGTTACTATCTGTGTTGGAAATGAAGTTAGGAACACATGCACTTGCAAACGAAGAGCCATGCGCCAAACAAACTTTCTAAACATGTTTTGAACTGCATGCGCTCTGCTTAATTTATTTTGCTTACTTAAATGATATTTATTGCAGGACAGGCAGATTTCTGTTTCGGCGCCGGAAACGACAGGTGGATATATCTTCATTGTCTCATATGCTTATTACTACATTTAAGACGATGCTGACATGTTACTAGATGGAGATTTTTCGTTTTATAAATAGGAGTTATGCATGTTGAAATAGGAATAATCAGTACAGTTTGTTCCCGATAAGATACTTGAAAATATTCGAATCCGATCCCCGCTTTCTGGCGGGAACCAAAGACAAGCCCAATCACCTTATCTCGAGAAGCAACGACAAGCCTTATCGCTTTCTTTCGGAAACCAAAACAAGCCTAATCGTTTATTCTCAGTAGCTAAAAACAATCCTAACCGCATAAAGTGCAGAATATCTCTAATGTGATTTTTCCTAATATTACCAGAATCTGATGGACTGACTTTGATTCGTGTTTCCAAATTTACATTCAAATTGATAGAACAATATCAAAATTCCGGATTGGTTTATATTTTTTGTCAATTGTAACCGCCTTCTGAGAGGAGCGTGCCAACTGTAATATAAATGAAACTGTCTAGTTAGAACAGAAAAAAATCGTTCACCTACCCAACACACGAATCAGGCATGGAATAAGTTGTTACTCTAATCAATATAGTTAAGTGCAACAAATCGCAATAAACTAAATCCCTATATCTTTGAGGTTTGCGGGTGTCAGGTCTCCTTGATAGACTCTTTCTCTTTCTTAAACTTTCTGGTATAAAGTTCTCGATCGGATACTAATTCTGGCCATGAATCGAATACATTTTTTTTCCTCTGGGCGTGTTATCAACGCGATCTATCTCCCTTTTCACGACATCTCACAATGGATGGAACATTGGTGACAGCCTCAGCACAACACTCATATTGCAAGACATTCTGTGTTGGACCTAATGAATTGAATATTCATGTATATTTCTTTTTTTTGCCATTAAATTTCACTTATTACATAAACGCGCAAAAACTGACGCAGAGGTGCCGACACACATTTTTACCGCTATTCTTCAGAAAGCAACACTGGAATACGAACGTAATCAATTGTTTTCTTTAGGAACTGAGTTCGGAATTGGAGCAGTGAAGATATTTGATAACCGAAAACTCTGAGAATTCAGGAGTAGTGTTGCCAAGAAGGAGAACATAAGCAGACCAAGATCTTATTTTTGTAGAATAATACTGCTGTATATTAGTTGTATTATATAATCACTGTAAATATGATAGATAATTTTGTCGTTTTATTCAGTTTAAGTCCGGATATCCGACAAGCTTTCGCTAGATACATTATTACCAATAATTTATAGTACCAGAGCATTGGTGTAAAACTTCACTTCTTTTATATTACTCTTATCTGAGTAGCGATATTGTTAGCTATTAAGATGCATGAATGTGGATAGTGACTTATAACATCTTTTACAAGTGACCACCACACAAATTGTGTTGAACAGTTGCAGAAGGGTAAAACCATGAATAAAATCATATGAACATCCCATATTTGATAAATGACTCATGAAGTCCAGCGAGCACGATGTCTGCGGATTACCTCCGTCGTTTCCGAAGGCAAATTACTGGGCAACTGTGAAGCAGTGGCCCAGTAATTTGTTCATTTCGTTAGTCAACAGTTATGCGTAGGAAGGGCGTTTTTTCACGGTCAAATCCAAGTACTTATGAAGCGATTTAATTCCAATAACATTTAAAGAGGTCTTTGCGCAGGCCTATTGCACACGTGCATTAATAATAGTCGGTTGACACCCTATTTTGAATACGGTACCATCACATAAAAAATTACCATGTCAACAAACTGTTGTATTTGTATGCTCGCGAGTGCTATGGTTCTAATATGCAATGTTTCCTCAGTATTACGATAGTTTCCAGGATATTTGGGCCCCTCACAAGTCATTTTCATTTGATTAACTGTTGATAAAATGTGCCAACACCCCTTGATTTTTTGCATGTGATTATGCATAGAACACGAGTAATGAAGTGTAGGAAACAATGTTCCTTCTTAGATACCGTACAATGGAAGATGATACACTTAACTACGATTGTCATCACGTGAATTGATTCAACGAATTAGGAGTGGAAACTGCAAAAAGGATTGTGCGAAGAGTCGTCTGTGGTTGGTGGGAGGTGTCTGTGAGAATTATCTCGTTCCACTCTAAACTCCCTCTACCTTCAGGCATCTTAAGATGTAGTTTACCCACTTTGCTGCCGTAAAATTAGTTTCTGGTCCATTTTTTTGGTTCACATATGGACACTACAGAATTAGAATCTGTGATCCACTCATCATTAGAATGGAATATTTACGGGCGCGCCACACTTACGGCCACCTTACATTTGTATCTGTTCTTTCTTTATAACTTACAATCTTTTTGTACCTACAGCTGTGTAAAAACTTGTGATGGAGTGGTTCACTGTCAAACATTGTCATCTGTCGATCGTTGACAACTTCGATTGATGTCGATGGACTATCAGGAAATTTACGTAATTTCGTCGCACCGAAAGTACGAAGCAGTTACTTTTTCGGACTGTAGTTTCATTGCGTGTTATCCTTTGATGTCCGCAAATCATCGAACAAGACTCACCTTAAGAAGCGATGTACACCACACGATGTTATGAACATTTGGTTTCACGGTGCTATTCGGTGCTGGTCTCCGGTCGACGTCTTCGATAATCGGCTTAGC
This sequence comes from Gammarus roeselii, assembly GCA_016164225.1. Taxonomy (NCBI): domain Eukaryota; kingdom Metazoa; phylum Arthropoda; class Malacostraca; order Amphipoda; family Gammaridae; genus Gammarus; species Gammarus roeselii. The sequence continues at coordinate 672 of SDVV010009699.1, read as the reverse complement.
GTTGAAAAACAACTGATCTATAGGGCGAAACTACATCATCAATGACCCCACGATGACTGACGATCACATCGCACTTGATCGACCGACGATAGTGTGAGACTGTGTTTGATGGCATCATGAATAAGGCGATAAGAGATTATCCAGGTGATGAGTAACTTCTGCTAGTAGCATTTTACATGAATATTTAACAACAATTTTTGAGTCTGTATGATTCATTCCACCATACCCAAATTGAACAAAATTTTAACGTTTAAAACTAATTTCCACGAACGCTTTTCATAGGAAAGCGGAAGCCTCGTACTATTAGACAATGGTGGAACATTTTTTGTTTATGATAGCTTCATGAACATTCCAGTACGTTAAGTCAAATTCAAGGATTTTTATCATGTTGAGAAAATGAAAACGAGGTCTCCCTCTGTATGACACATCAAAATCAAATTCATTTCTTATTCCAATCGATTGCCAAACCAGAATCGGGAACTCCCAAACAATAATTTCCGACAATTGAGTTATCAGTATTCATGTTTTCCCTTGTTCCTACATCCTTCTGTTGCCTACCCTCCACCACCCTCCTACACCGCTGTCAGCACATTTCTCAGCAATGGTGACCCAGGGGAGCCTCCGCTTCTTAACGAGACCCCAAGGAAGGACAGTTGACGCAAATTTACATTC
>SDVV010009698.1:0-16584 GCA_016164225.1 Gammarus roeselii | reverse complement strand
GAGAAAGAGAGAGACCGGAAAGGAGGAGGCAGTAAAAAATGAGAACGGCCAGTTGTTGACAGAAAGTGGTGGTGTGCGGAAAAGGACGGCCGAGTATTTTAATGTATTGTTGAATGTCGAGGATAACAGAGAGGCTGACATTGCTGCTGTGGGTGGTGGTGTACAGATGCCGGTTTTTGGAAAGAGACTTGCTGCGGGCATGACTAGGAAAGAGGTGCAGGAGGCGGTGGAGGTGATGAAAGCAGGGAAAGCCCCTGGTTAGGATGGCGTTGCAACTGAGTGCCTGAAAAGGGGTGGAATAACGATTGTCGAATGGTTGGTGAGGCAACTGAGCATTTGTTTTGTGGCGGGCGTGGTACCGATGGAGTGGCGCAGTGTCTGTATTGTCGGTATAAGGCCAAAGGAGATAAAAAATTAATGCTGCAACTCAAGAGGTATCAGTTTGTTGTGTGTGGTCGGTAAGCTGTACGGCAGAGTGCTGATCAAAAGGGTCAGAGAATGTAAGGATTGCGCAATTGGAGAGGAACAATGTGGCTTTAGGAGTGGTAGAGGGTGTGCCGATCAGATTTTTGCAGTGAGACAGATCTGTGAGAAGTATCTTGCAAAGGGAAAGGATGTGTTCTGGGCCTTCATGGATCTGGAAAAGGCATATGACAGGATTGACAAGGAAGTGTTGTGGAGAGTGTTGCGTTTGTATAGAGTGGGTGGAAAACTGTTGACAGCGGAGCAGAGTTTATATGTTGGCAGACGAGCATGCATCAGAGAAGGAAGCGAGGTCAGTGATTGGTTCAAAGTGAAAGTGGGTCTGAGACAAGGCTGCGTGATGTCTCCTTGGCTGGTCAATCTCGATATGGATGGAGTGGTCAGGGAGGTGAACGCGAGTGTGCTGGGTCGTGGCTTGGAGCCGTTGGAAGCGAATAGGCGGAGTTGGCAGTTGAGCCAGTTGCTATTTGCGGATGATACGGCTCTGGTGGCGAATCCAGAGGAGGAGCTATGTAGGCTGTTGTCAGAGTTTGGTAGAGGGTGTGAAAGGAGGAAGCTTCTAGTAAACGTGGGTTAAAGTAAAGTAATGAGATGCTCGAGGACTGCCGATGCGAGCAGTATTAGCGTTCTTCTAAATGGAGAGTTGTTGGAAGAAGTTCAGTGTTTTAAGTATCTGGGCTCCCCTGTGGAAAAGACTGAACTAGTGGAAACTGAGGTGAAGTCGTGAGTGGAAGAGGGGTGTAAAGTGTTGGGTGCACTGAAGAGCGTGATGAACTGCAGGACGTTGGGGATGGAAGCAAAGATAGGGCTGTATGAGGGTGTCGTTGTCCCAACTGTGCTGTATGGAGTTGAGACTTGGGGGGTGAGAGCAGAGGAGAGAAGAAGGTTGAATGTTTTCGAGATGAAATGTTTGAGGAGCATGACTGGAGTGTCGCTGAGAGACAGGTTCACTAACTACGTGGTTCGGATCAGAACGGAGATGGTGAAGAAGTTAGAGGACAGAGTTGATTCAAGCGTTCTGAGATGGTTCGGGCACGTTGTGAGGATGGATGAGGGGAGATTCGTGAAAAGGGTGTGGAAGGCAGAGGCGAGTGGACGTAGGCCTAGAGGGAGACCGAAGTTTGGGTGGATGGATGGTGTGAAGCAGAAGGAGAGGCCTGAGTGTGGAGGTAGAGAGAGAGTGTGCACTGGATAGGCGTGAGTGGAGAATAATTGTGAACGGATGAGTTTTGACGTTGCCATGATGTGCGCCCGGTCATCATGACGCGGCAGGGGTAAACCAGTCACACTGTCGGGCCCAGCTGCCGACACTGACCTCAAACCGCACTCATGACCCGGAGGGTGGGTTGCGGGATTCCAGGCCCGACCCTTTTGCGTAAAAGGGCTAAGGTGTGCGAGTGTGAGTGTATGAGAGTGTAAGGTGCGCCTTGCCGTCAGCCACCCCTTTTGCTGTAGGTATTTCGGCCTCTTGTCTATATCTGTATCTATAAGTATTGAACGCATGCTTAGTGCTCTAACAGCAGTGAAGTCATTAAGGCATGCCTTATGTTTTTCCACCTTCGAAGTCAGTAAGGACTGCCAAATGCACTCTCATCAGCGAAGCGCGCCCAAGTAATGCTGTCCCACCCGCGATATCACTAAAACATGCTCCATACTCTCACCTTTGTTGTCAGCCGCGATGAAACCGAGAATATTGTTGTGCCGCAGCATCACCGTCTGGTAGATTTCCACCTCTCGGAACCAGGAACTTTCGTCTCTGGAAAACCAAACAAACTTTATGTACAGGCGTTGCAGCGTTGATTGAACCCATAAATTTTGGTGGCACACCGCAGTTCTTGAAGGAAGGTAGACAAAAAAGGCATCTCTATAGCACAATTGCATTCAACCGAGGATACAGAAGATTTCATTCATTTCAAGACTATAATTGCTTTCACTCCTTTGGAACTGATGGTAGACGTAGAGGAGGAATCAGCACGTCTATTCTAGATAAATTTCCCCTTAAAAAATTTAGACTATTGTACTGTCAGTATGCCACACATCGAAACACTTGTTTGAAATTAAACTGAAAATATATGCATGATCATAGCAACAGCTTCCAAGCCACCACCAGCTAATGCTCAATAGTTCATTAACAAATTCGATGAATTAATCCAATCTTGTAACAACATATAGACTGATCATTATATTCTATGTGAAAATTTTACATTCAGATACTATGAAGTACAATAACAACAATAATACTTTAGAACACCTACGTTCAATGAACAGCCTTTCATTATTATCACTAATATCCAAACCCACTAAAATAGACAAAGCCAAAGATAAGACCACCCTAATAGATAATATCGTCATCACAGACCCGCAAACAATAACTCTGGAATATTAATATCTGATATATCAGACCACCTGCCTATTTTAGTAATCAGGAATAATTTTTTGATTAATGAAGCATATGAAAAATTCGAGCATATTAAATACACATCAATAAAAGATGTAACAATAGAGAATCTGTATGGAAAGTTAAATCAACATGATTTCACTAAAACCATAAATGGAAATGATGGTGATCTTGTTATTAAACAATTAACTTCTATAGTAGGTGATTGTTATAATTCTTGCCGTCCTTTAGAAACAAAAAAAATCTCCAAAAGACATAGTGAGACCCTGTATTATTGCTATTATTAGATCAAAAATAAAAACACGAGTCATTATATTTATTTGTTGTTGCAAGGCAGATACCGACACCAGGCTGAATCCCAAGAAGGATGGTGGCCGACAGCTCTCATGCTACCTCCACACTCAGTCTCTCCTTCCTAACGCCTGCTTCACACCATAAATCCACCCAAACTTCGGCCTCCCTCTAGGACTACGTCCACTCGCCTCTGCCTTCAACACCCTTTGTACCAATCTCACTTCATCCATCCTCACCATGGGCCCGAACCATCTCATAACACGTAAAATCAACTCTGTCCTCAAACATTTTCATCAACCCTGTTTTAACTCACCACGTAGTTATTTATCCCGTCTCTCTCTCAGTATCGCACCAGCCACGCTTCTCTAAGATTTCCTCTCGGAAGACATTCAACCTTCTCTCTTCTACTCTCACCCCCCCAAATCTCAGCTCCGTAGAGCACAGCTGGGACAACTACACCCTCATACAGCCCTTGCTTTGTATTGCTCCCCAACGTTCTACAGCTCAATACACTCTTCAGAGCACCCAACACTATCAACCCTTCCACAAATCGCAACTTCACTTCAGTTTCCACTAGTTCAGTCTTCTCCACATGGGAGCCCAGTTACTTAAAGCACTGAACTTCTTCCAATGCCTCTTCATTTAGGATGACACTAAATCTGCTCGCATCGATATTTCTCGAGCATCTCATTACTTTACTTTTACCTACATTCACCCGAAGCTTCCTCTTCTCACACTCTCTACCAAACTCAGATGCTAGTCTACACAGCTTCTCCTCTGATTCTGTCACCAGTACCGTATCATCTGCAAACGGTAACTGGGTCAACAGCCAACACCGCCTGTTCGTTTCCAACAGCTCCAAGCCACGACCCAATACACTAGCGTTCACCTCCCTGACCACTCCATCCATGAAGAGATCGAACAGCCAGGGAGACATAATGCAGCCTCGTCTCAGACCCGCTTTCACTGTAAACCAAACACTCACCTCGCTCCCCATTCTGACAACTGCCTTCAACAGATTCCCCCCCCATGCAAACGCAACACCCTCCACAGCACTTCCTTGTCAACCCTGTCGAAGGCCTTTTCAAAACCCATGAAGGCCCAGAACACATCATTTCCCTTAGTAATGTACTTCTCATAGACTTGTCTTACTACAGAAACTGGATTGACACACCCTCTACCACTTCTAAAGCCACGCTGTTTTTCTCCAATTGCGAAATCCGAACAGTGTGTAATCATTTTGATCAGCACTGGCCCATACAACTTACCGACCCTACATAATAAACTGATACCTCTTGAGATGCAGCATTCATGTTAATCTCATTTGCCCTTGTACAGCAGAACAATGCAAGCACTGCGCCACTCAATCGGCACCACGCCAGCTACAAAACACTGATTCAGTAACCTCACCATCCCTTTTCAGGCACTCTGTTGCAATGCAATCCTAACTCACCAGCCCCTGGTTTGGACGGCGGAAAAATTTCTCATACCCCTGGTTTGGAAGGCAATTGCAAAAAGTTTCTCATACCCAATTTATGAACTGCATCACAGGCTTGGTTTGATCTTTTAAATGAATTTTCATCATCAAAATAAATGGACTGAACACAAAGAATATCTCAAGCAAACGTGGAAGGTGATCAATAACATAGACCACATATGAACAAATGTAACCAACCTTTCAAAAATAATATTGTCAATAACAAATTCTCAGAAGATAAAGAAAATATACTCAATGAATACTTTCTGAAGGTCGAGAAGATTATTGCCGATAGCATTTGTGCCAATAAAAACGACCATCTCGTATATCCTCCTAATAACGATTTTGTTGATTCTTCCTATTTTTACCAGTTAGCCTACTGCGCAGCACCTCAATTATCTTATATCAAAAAAATAATTTCTGTAAATATCAAGAAAATTTCCTACCTCAGTAAAATTGCTAGAGTGACACCCAATTACAAAGGTGGTGGGTGATGAGACAAAAACAATAAATTATCGACAGATATCAATCTTTCTTTCTGCCTAAAATATTTGAAAAATAGTTCACAAGCATCTATTCCATTACTTTAATGTAAACAATATCCTTTATGAAAACCAGTATGGCTTCAGGGCCAATAAAAATACAACTCCAGCTAAATTAAATCATTAGCAGTAGCTATATCATAACACAGACTCGAACTACATTGCATTCTCTCTAATTTCTTATTTCCTTAAGGCCTTTGACTGTGTTGATCATTTAATCTTATTATCTAAATTAAGATCTTATGGAATACAATGAAGAGCTAGTGATTACTTCACTTCATTTTCTGTACAACCAAAAGCAATATGTAACTGTGAACAGAATCCAATCCACGATGTTCAATATTAGTCTCCTCAAAGTTCTATTCCTGGGCCCCGACTTTTCATAATTTTTTTTAACGATATTGTTAACATATCGTCTTTATTCAAATATCCATTGTTGGCTGATGATAGTCCCATATCGACTTGCATCCTTTCGAACACCACCAACGGATTAGGCGCCTCAATTGGGAGGAACTTGATCTTGTTAACAAATGATAAACTGCAAACGAAATTGGAAATATTGGTAAACAAACTAGTAACAATATTCTTGTATAGGCGTATGTAAAAGTTACCACTTATATAAACTGTAGAAGATAGAATTTATGAAATAGACTGCACTAAATTCCTTGGAGTATATTCTGATAAAAATCTGTCATTAAAAAATCACATCGACAGCATATCATCAAAACTGTAAAGATCTCTAAGTGTTCTTTATAAATTAAATAAATTCCTCCTCCAACCTCTCCTTAGAAACCTCTATTTCAAGTTATTCTGGTCATTTTTAATTTACGGAATCAAAGCCTGGTATAGCTAGAGGACAAAAATAAAATGTATAAAATATTTATACTGCAATAGAAAGCTAATAGAGATATAAATAATCTGCCATTCAACTCTCATAATGATCATGTTTTTAATATCCTGAAACTGGAAGGTCAATATAACTATTTACAGAAACTATTTTCAGCAACTATGATCAGGAACTATTCAATTCAATCAAGAAATTCTTGGATGTGCACGATTATCACACAAGAAATGCTATTTACCTTGTAATACCCCATTATGAAAGATCCAAAACCAAATCCAGTATCCACTTAAATTCTGTTAAGATTTGAAACTCACTAACTTCTGTTTACCGTCAGAATGTTTCTCTTTCAATCTTCACGTTAAGACTGAAAGAGTAATACTCCTCTTACTTGCCCAACAATGATTCATTATTACTTTATGTTTTCTCACTCTCTCAATCGTATCAGAATTTGTAACCTTCTTAAAAACAGATGAATTACCAGATCAATAACCTGCGGTGTATTGGAAGTTTCATTCTTCGAATCAGAACAGGGATGGTGAAGAAGTCGGAAAACAGAGTGGATTCGCGTCTACTGAGATGGTTCGGGCACATGGAGAGGATAAATGAAGGGAGATTGGTGAGAAGGGTGATGAATGCGGAGGCGAGTGGTCACAGGCCTAGAGGTAGACCGAAGTTTGGGTGGATGGATGGTCTGAAGCAGGCGCTGGGAAGGAGAGACATGAATGTGGAGGTGGCGAGAGAGCGTGCAATGAACAAGCGTGAATGGAGAATGGTTGTTTTTGACGCTGCTCTGATGTGCTTTCCCGCCCTGGGCACCCCGCTGTCGGGATGGTCGTGGGTGGGGAGGGCCCGGCCATTATGACGCGGCGAGGGTAAACCAGTGAAAACTATCGGGCCCTGCTGCTGACTACGGATCCTCGGACTGCACTCGTGACCCAGAGTGAATGTTAAGGGGGTACCGGCCGGACTCTTTAGCACAAAAGGGCTAGTTGTGTGAGTGTGAGCGTATGAGGGTGTGAGGTGTGCCTTGCCGTCACCACCCCCCTTTCTGGGGGATGCGGCCAAGTGTCTGTAATTGTAACTAGCGTTGAATCGTTTTATAGACTAGAGTGGTTGGCCTCACTGATGTAGGGTTAACAAATTCAGAAATATTTCCCTTAAAAATCATCAACAGAATAGGTTTCCAAAGCGGATATATCAAGAAAGATTTTCTACGCACTGGAAAAGATTTGCAGTGAATGTTCTATAATCCAACTGCTCACGTGTGTGGAATGTGGGATATTTGGGGGATTTGAAATTGTTGGAATCTTTGCAGAAGAGGTGGACCAGGAAAATTGATGGGCTGGGTGGAGTGGACTATGGTGAAAAGCTCACAGCTATGCAGTTGTTTTCTGTGAGGGGGAGGTTGTTGCGTTCAGATCTTGTGAAGAGTTAGAAGATTTTTCATTGTTCTGTTGATTCAGGTTTGTCTGCTCAGTTTGAAAGAGCTCAGGATATTGGCACCCGTGGGCATTCTTTCAAGCTGGTGGTTCCTCGCTGTCAGACGGACTATAAAAGCAGATTCTTTCTTTCTCGCTGCGGGAAGATTTGAAACCGGCTGCCCGCTGCTGTGGTGCTATATGATTCACTTCGCGACTTCAAGAGGGCCTTGGCGGAGGAGTTGGGGGCAGTGTTGTATGAGTTTTGCTGGACCCAATTTGATGTGATCTTGTGGCTTTGTTTGTGTTGCTGACAGTTGTGTGCAGTTGTTGACTGTTTTCATTGTTTTATTTTCTTTTGACCTATTAAGCGCATTCCGACCGGCGTCCTGCTGCAGTGCTTGTGTTTGTGCTGTTCTTATTGATTGCTGGCGTGCTGAGGTGTACTGCCTCCCATGCCTGCGGGGGCTGTTGGGGCTGATCGGGGGCTGCAGAGGTGAGATACAAAGGTGAGTGACATTCAAGAAGGAAAAAAACTGCAACTAGTCTGATAGGTGACATGATCTCATGAAACGATATGATTGAGAACACGATTCTCTGCAACTAACCTTGATGATAACGCAACACTTGGGTAGACCAAGACCACACAAGAAATGAGCGGGTTACAGTGATTGTCAATGTCTTTCCAGCACCAAACGTCTAATCAGCCATTAGTGGTCAATCATATTGGCTGCCACTGTATTTGAATGGGCTGTAGGGTAGATAGTAACCAGATGCAAAGCAACAACTTCCACCCCCCTCCTTCATTGAGGCCTGAAAATTTGAAGGAATGCATGGGGAACGTAAAAAATTATATTTTCTTTCCAACAGTCTATTCAATATTAGAAAATTCACTTCCTTCGCAAAATTATGGCTACGTGGCATCACTAACCTTGAGGAGAATATCTTGACGGCAACAAATTCGCCGCGCCAACGTCCCTTCCACACCTCACCAAAGCGGCCCTTGCCCACCACCTCTAGAAGCTGGATCTGGCGAGCAATGCTGCGCTGCACCAGTAGGGGCAGGCCTGACAGAGAGTGGGTGGGTTAAGTGAGATATGCATGTTTATCAAAGTTTGTTGACGATAGTTTATTCACATCCAAACCAGTGTCAGTAAAACAGATACAGCTACAGACACCAGGCCGCATCCCCCAGAAAGGGTGGTGGCCGACGGCAAAGCGCACCTCATACGCTCACACTCGCACAACTTAGCCCTTTCGTGCTAAAGGGTTTGGCCGGTACCCCCTCAACATACACTCTGGGTCACGAGTGCAGTCCGAGGATCCGTCGTCAGCAGCAGGGCCCGACAGTTTTCACTGGTTTACCCCCGCCGCGTCATAATGGCCGGGCCCCCCCCACCCACGACCATCTCGACAGCGGGATGCCAAGGGCGGGAAAGCACATATCAAGCAGCGTCAAAATCAACCATTCACAACCATTCTCCACTCACGCCTGTGCATTGCACACTCTCTCGCCACCTCCACATTCATGTCTCTCCTTCCCAACGCCTGCTTCACACCATTCATCCACCCAAACTTTGGTTTACCTCTAGGCCTGCGACCACTCGCCTCTGCATCCATCACCCTTTTCACCAATCTCCCTTCAACCATCCTCTCCATGTGCCCGAACCACCTCAGAACACGCGAATCCACTCTGTCCTCCAACTTCTTTACCATCCCTATTCTGCTTCGAACCACGTCGTTGGTGATCCGGTCTCTCAGCGTTACTCCAGCCATGCTCCTCAAACACTTCATCTCGAAAACATTCAACCTTCTTCTCTCTTCTGCTCTCACCCCCCAAGCCTCAACTCCGTAAAGCACAGTTGGGACAACAACACCCTCATACAGCCCTCTCTTTGCTTCCATCCCCAACGTCCTACAGCTCATTACACACTTTAGTGCACCCAACACTTTACATCCCTCCTTCACTCGCGCCTTCACTTCCGTTTTCACTAGTTCAGTTTTCTTTACATGGGAGCCCAGATACTTAAAACAATGAACTTCCTCCATAAGCTCTCCATTTAGGGTGACACTCATTTTTTTTAGTAATAATATTTGAAATAAATTAGCTTCATATATAAAATAACATTGGTGTTCATTAATTAAAATGTTCAAATATAAAAGAATGTACTTAATTATTATTATTATTATTATCATTATTATCATTATTAATATTGGTCATACATATTTTTCCAGTTAAGTGATTTAAATCATGATAAAATGGAATGTTAATTTTTTGAAATATTCAAACAAAACATCAATTACTGTTATTCTTTGCTCCAAACCACCAAAAAAGGGCCTCTCTCAATGCCATGCCCAGCACAATTAGGAATAATTTTTCCGATTGAAAGAGCAGATGACCACCAATGATTCAGAGTTTCAACTACTTGCTCAACGGTCTGGGTACAGGTGAGGGTTGGTGAGTGAGCAGAAGTCAAAGAAGCAGCATATATAACTTGTTCTTTCATCAAATTCAAGTCAATGTAAAGTAACAAGTTGATTACCCCACTCACCAGAACCCGAGCCCGAGCTCGTGAGGTTGGCAAGGTCGCCAATGGCTTCTTCATCCATGAGGAAGGGGGCGTCGCTGCGATCCTGCACCGCACTGTCACCGCCCTCCTCGTGCGGAAGCCCCGCCTCTTGGGACCCAGCACTACCGCCGGCGCGATTGAACCGGCAGCCCCACCCGCCCACCTGCAGCAAACCAACAAACATAAGTGGTTCAATTCTCTCTAATACTGCAAAGGGGAATGTGATGCTAACATCAAGGCAGGGCAGCAGCTGGTGGTGATCACACAAAACCAATTTCTGATCCACAGAAGCCGGTAAAGGTCATCAAATGTTTGCCAGCCTGCTGGGTGAGCCAATTTCACAATCTGTTTTAGCATGTAAATTCGCTCTGTTAGTTGCTTAGAGTTGAATATCAACCTTTGGTCTACAGCACATGAAAACAACTGCAAAAAGCTCAACGGGTGAGAGCTCATGAGCCATCAGGTTTTTGTTTGATAGCACTGCAATCTAAACATGAGTGTTTTTGAGAGATCCTAAGCAGTAGAAAATAACACTGATAGAACTTGTTCAGTTAGCAACCTATTCAATACAACTTACATATCAAAGGTATGAGCAGCAGATCGTCAAAAAAAAAGGATTGTGTAAAACTAACTTCAAAAAGCAGCCACCTGCAAGCATCACTTGCCAGTGCCTAACAGAAAATGACATTAAATCAAAGTCATTGAACCCAGCATCAAACACAGCAGCAGCGCACCCTGCACCTAAAAATATATCTTGCATGGTGACGAGCACTAGCCCCTTCCACAACCAAACGCACACCTACATTAATTTCATAAAACTGATAGCAGTTACTTCAGGTGTTGTAATGACCCGGATTAGAAATGGCATGCCAAATAACAATCCAATGCATGAGTTCTACACTCAGGTAGGAAATCACTTAAGACAACAGAAAGAATGGGAAGAAAGAGGGGAAAAGTTGTAAAAAGACATTAATGCAACATCCTAACCCCAAACTGTGCTGGGAAGTTTTTGACCCGCCCGAAAAAATTGCTCAAGTCCCTAGCACATAAGAAATTATACAAACCAAATTGACCTAACATGCAATTCTATCAGAGGCTCTGCAAGCACAACTGAAAGTAAGCTTGCTACAAGGCCTAACAATACAATAAAATGGTTTTCACTCATATATCCATCAGTTTCACACAACATAATTCTTGACATTTCTGGTGCTGTAGACTTGAGATTATTAGCCATACAATGTGTTTGCCAATAAAATGCTTTTCTATCTGACAATGTGTTTGCCAATAAAATGTTTTTCAATCTGAAACTGTGCAGTAGCATAAAAAATATTTTGATGGAGAACAACTGAGTAGATTATATTGTCATCTTGCCACACGCAGAAATTTAATAAAATCCTGTTTTTGGTAGGGATCCATGTCTTAGTTTACTAGGTCTTGACTGTCAACAACTCAGTCATCATGGCTAGCCAAGCTGGAAATGAGTACTTTTACAGTACCTTTGTATGCTGAGGCAACAAACGTATTCAACTCAACAAAAGGACAGTCAATTTGTACTGCTAATAGTATCATGATTACAATAAAAATATGGTCATTGAGCATAACCTGAACAAGCTTAAATGATAACAGCCACCATTGTTACACCACACAGATAACAAGCACGCACTTTTTTCCTATAGCAGAAGAGAGCGGCGCAGATGCCAGCCGTAGCCAGCAGCAGAGAGACCACGAGGAGTACCAGCAACCATGGCTGCATTGCTGGTCTGCGGCCTGATTGGAGAGCAGAGCCACAACAGTGGAAACAATTATAAGTGATAAACATAGTGCCATTGGGTGGTAAAATTTTACGTTTTAGCTAACATGCGGGATAAGATTTTGAAAACAGTATATTAACTCCTTAGTAGAAGTGGGTAGCACATTAAATTTTAATTTGAAATAACAATTCCTGCTATGTTCATGACTATGAATGGTGTAAGCCCAATAAAACCAAATTAAAAATACTGTTACCCACTTCATTTTTTCATGAGTATACATATCAACAAGTAGTTCAGAACATATTTTGAACAATTATTCAGACAAAAAGACACTATACCATCCAGTTATACCCAAGTATAGTAGCATGATACAACACAATATAAGCCATGAATATGAAATTACACACTGTTAGTATATAAATGACCCTACATCTACACACACTATTGACATGTTAGACAACCACACTTGCACAAACAATTCTAGCTGGCATTATCAAACAGGATTAGAAAAAATGTTGCACAACTACAGCCCACTCACCTCTACAGTAGTGAGACACACGCCTGACTTTTTACCTCATCTAAAATTTACTAAAAATCTTTAAAAATATTTGCAGCAGGCCAGCAGGGGAGGGTTGTTTATTAGCAATTATATTAGTCCATATTATACATATCAGTAATCCCTACTTAGGTGCACAAGATCAATGCATCATATATACCTGGACATTGCACAGCAATCACTATAATGTAGCACTACTTTATTCCCCATGTAGCAAAGTTTTATGCATTCAATAATGATGTTTTGCCAATAAATAGAGATACAAACATTAGTGCATGGTTCTTACAAAAGTGAGATTGGTCAGCATAAATGAACACCCTATAGCTATGTGACTAGTTTAAAAATGTATTTTGAATTCATTATTACTATAGTCAACCATAAGTACCATCACCACTGTAGATGTGATACTAGTGATTCAGCAGTGAAGTTTGTGCATGGACCCACATTACATAGCTAGCTAGTTCGGGACAGTTTAAAGATCCAAGACAATTTGAACAGAAGATTGTCAAAAAATAGCTAACAATAAGGGGATCCTCCATTTCAACCATGGACATGACCAAAATAAGATTGCATGTAGCACCAAGGTCTGTACTAGGGGAAAGAACCTCGAATTGGAACAGAAGAAGAAGGGTTAGCTACATGAAACATAAACACAAATTCTGCATCAAAATTGTTTTGATATTTTTCAAGGGTAGATCCTTAGGCTGAAGAGAACAAAACTAACGTAATTTAATCTGTAGTTGTACCCATAGAACATACAGTTGAGTTTAGATTTTGTTGCAAAGAATTCATTACTGAATTAGAATTTAATTCAGAATTGTCCGAGCTGCGGCACATCCCACTTCAAACAATAGGTTGCTTGCACCAAATTTTTGTTGTGAACATTAAATTATTTGTAAGTTAGAAAATAGCTTCACAAATACCTAATCAAGATCAAGTACACCTATACATTGCAATAAAAAGCTATGGATACATAGCAATTGAGTTGTGTCTAAATTATTATTGGGAAGGTTTACAACTTGTTATTAATTTCTGTAGTTAATAACTGTAGACATCATGCCCCACAAACAGTGGAGGGACTTGATAAACAATGTTAAACAAGAGCATGCTGGCTTGGAAATCAAGCACCTTCCATGAAGATCTTGTCTATCATTTTCTATGTATAACAGAAAAATATCTTATTCTACCACCAAGTTTAGTGTAGAGTGAGAAAATATTTTGCACCAAGGTAATAACATTTTCAGGTAGCTATGTCAGTACAACATATTCCCATCCATTTGTCCCACTCAACTGCTCAGCAGCTATCTAACTTAGGGTCAATTCACAAATGCAAATGACAGATGAACTGATGTTGCAAAGTTTATTACAAGTAAGGAAATTATTCAATATAAAGCTAATATTATTCCTACTTGGACAACATAGAGAAATATGAGCCTAAAACACCCCTAAATAGCAACACCTTGGTGAAAAACTATGTTCAATAATAGAGGGACATTGACTGCAGCACTCTATAATGTAGTGTCTCTCTGATCTAATCTAGCAAAGAAATAGATGTATTAGAACCACCTCTTTTATCAATCAATGCCCGAAATACAGGTATCTGTAGCATAGTAATCATTATTGATTATATTAGCTAATTCCTTATGATTGAATACTAGTGCAACTTACATCAAATTTACTTCATAATTGGCATCAAATTAGACTATTGCTATTGCACAGCACACCATAGGTTGACAGAACACTTAACAGCACAGGCTATGCATGTCAACAAAATGTTTTTACTTTTTAATTATCCTTAAATGATTTGCACAATTTCACTTATTGCTGTATTTTTAATGATTGGATAAATACTCCTCATTATTAAATATATTTGTAGTAGCAAGCATTCAACCATAAAAAGTCAACACCCACTGAAAGCAACTAAAAAAAAAATTGGTTGACTGCCTTCATGAATGCCAACTGAATGTTAGAAAAGACCTGTGGTTGAAATAAACAGGCATACTCACAATCATTATCATATTTATTGAACATAACAAAAAAGTCACCAAACTGTTATATATTGGACTATGTACTACAGTAATTTCAATTTGGTTATTCTATAACATTTTTAAATGGTTTGAGAAGCCTAGACACGTTCAAATGAGAGGAACTTTATCTCCAATACATTGGCTGGAATGTGGAAACTCAATGATGACTTAAATAAATATTGAGTTGACTGGGGTGACTCCCCGCATTTTGCGCATACTTTAAAATAACTTAAAAAGTTCGCGGCCGAGAACCTTCGTATTTACGGTGTGTATAGCTACTATAATGATAATGAAGCACCCCAAGTTTCAACATTGTATCATCAACCAAAAAAAAGTTATTTACGAAAAACCGTGCGGCGAGCTATGGCCCCCAAACGGGGGTGACTTCCGGCACCAAACGGGGTGACTTCCTGCACCCCCCATTTATCAATAATTGAAAAGGGAATGAAAAGTTTGAGAGTACCAATCGAAAGAGCATGCCTATATTAGTATATGTCAGTTGCTAAAAATAAATTGTCAAGTCAAATATTACGTCTGGTCTGTGACAAGTGTTTTGCAATGCTCGTCTTTTGCTGCGTCATACCAGACTGTCGAAGGACCTTTTATCCCGATTTTGCCGCGGGAAACAAGTTTTTTTTCAATAATTGCAATCTAACTTTACTGGAAGTCATTTCTCCACATCCTTAACTAATTATGACCCTAAAGTATCAGTAAATGAGCAAATATTACGAAAAAACTATATTTTTAATAATACGATAGAACATGTAAAAAAGTATTTAGTCATTTCTACAGCAAACTTATTGCATTACCATGAATAAAACTCATGCTAGGTGAGGTATTGTTATCTTGATATGAAAATGTGATAAAAAATATCGTTACTGAGCATTAAACATAGGTCAACACTTAGGCCTAGACTTGTCACCATGTGTTATAAACATCGGGTCATTATAAAATTAGTTACGCATTTTTAAATTCGCTGTGGTGTCATTATTGTGGGTCATTCACTCCCAGATGGCATTATATGTGCAAAAAATTGCATTCAACTACTTTTCATTGAAAAAAAAAATATTCAATAACAAAATAGGTGCGGGCAGTCACCCCGATCGTTTTTACACCTGGGGCGACTCCCCGCAGTTGTATATTTGTATATATCTACAAAAGTTTACATTTTTTCCAAAATCCTTCCTACGCAACGAACTACATCGTATTCCGAGTATCACCACCAAATTTGGTTCTAATTCAGTGGGAACTCTAGACACAGCATCAAAGTTTGCGGAACGTCGATTTTTCCGAATCAAAATTATCAGGGACCTAAAAAACGCACCTTCACTTAGGCGATTTTTCATAAATTTTGTGCGCGTATCAAATTTCTATAAGTAGCTGATACCTACTAACAAAGACCTGCTCTTTCAAGCCCCGTAGTCAAACGGTGACATTTCTGACGTCATGGTGCCCAAAAAGGGGGTGCGGCAGTCACCCCGTGTTTCCACCGAGGGGAGTCACCCCGGTCGACGCTATAAATCAGAAAATGAATAAATGGGTAATCAAAATAACATACAGGGACTACCAACATTTAATTAAGCACAAATATTATGCAGAAAAAAATACTATAAGATAATAGCATCTCACTGCAAAACTTTCTGACAGTTTTGATCGAGATGAATGATGATTCCCTCATCTCAAGAGAGACAAGTCAGTAGGTGGATTGAAGAGGATATATTGTGGATGTCATAATGCTTGACTTTACTAAAGCAATTGATGTGGTGTGTTATGATGTACTTCTAAACTGAAAACCTTGGGTGTTTGTAATTCTTTGCTAGCCTTGATTTCTGTAGTCTCTCTGAGAGTGATGAGTGTTTGTGTGAGTGACAGCATGAGCAGCACAGTCGATGTGATTCATGGTGTTCCTCAGGGCTCTGCCTTCGGACAGCTACTGCTTGTGGAGAATACATCCCACATGCCCGGCACGGAGAAGAAGTAAATGTATATATGCATGTGTGTATGAGTGTGTACTTATGTACATATACATATGTATGTGTATATGTATGTTTATGTATGTATATATATATGTGTGTGTATGTATATTTGTGTGCATGTACATGTATATGTGTATGTGTGTGTTTATGTATGCAGATAGTTAGTGAACCATCTTGTTTTCTGCGTGAGTGACTTTCTTGTTTTGGAACTGGGAAGGATGTGCGGTGTCTACCGCCCTCTTCCCCCC
>SDVV010009697.1:0-16585 GCA_016164225.1 Gammarus roeselii | reverse complement strand
ATAATCGGCGTAACAATACGCATTTGCTAATTCACCGTAACTGAGCACAATCACAGCTATGTTTAAAATACCAATCTGCGTAAACGTTGAATTCGACTACAATAAGAACGAGTAGCAGTACTGTCGGTTACAAAGATAGAGACCTTATTTTTCACTTCACGTTTTATTTAAACTTCATTTAAATCAAATTGTATGCAGTTAGGTAAGTTTTCATGGTGGTATTTTTACAGCCAAACGTCTGGAGGAAATGTAAATGTGTAAATCAATACTATAGAAAAGCAATTTCGGTGCAGGGATGTCGTAAACAAAACGCGAAATTAAAAATATGGTCTATATTTTGGTAACCGATAGTACATGCATATCAGCGAAAGAAAATTCGTATACGGTTAGACTACAACCGAAAAAACAAACTCGACTGCTTGCAAGGAATGTTGCATTTAGCTCGAACGCTTTTAGCACGAGTTTCCTGTTCCATTCCTGGTCGTGTGAGTACAGCATCATCATGCTGGTCACTCGTGCACGGTCAGCATGACTATCCTTGCGACGATCAACGGGTGACCGTCCGTCCTCGCTCGTTCTTAAAGGTACTTCCTCTCGTACTCAAAAACCAGAATTGAAAAAATAAATGCTTAAAGATACTTTACCCAAATACTTTGCTTGAATTCAGCCCCCGTACATCGGAAAGATGTTTGGCAAATGCATCTAGATGCAGTGTCTGGCCCAACGCTGGGCTCAACTCTCTTCCGCAACCCTCCTCCGAGCAGCTCTCTTCTGGCACCGTCCCCAGGCTCCTCCTCTCCCTCCTCCTCCGATTGCCAGCTGTTGCAGGGTCAGAGTAGCGGTGCTGGGGATACCTGCCGCTACGCGAAGCTGCCGAGGGATCCTCAGCTGGCAACAGATGGTGCCAACGCTGCCTTAGGCGGATAATGCACTTCCGCAAAGGGTAGGGATCATAATGGTTCGGCTGTTCGTATAAAATTGATTTAATTAAATGTGGGAAAGTGGGGTCAATCTCTTTATACTTGCATGCCCTACTCGTCGTACATAGTCCAATGCATGCTTCTTTCATGAATGGATACTCTTCTGTAGATGATTGCAATATAATACACCTGCATGGGGTTACTGTAAGAAGCACTAGATGGTTAATGATGCAAAGGTTATTGTAAGAAGCACTAGATGGTTAATGATGAAAGAGTTATTGTAAGAAGCACTAGACGGTTAATGATGAAAGGGTTATTTTAAGAAGCACTAGATGGTTAACGATGAAAGAGTTAATGTAAGAAGCACTAGATGGTTAATGATGAAAGAGTTATTGTAAGAAGCACTAGATGGTTAATGATGAAAGAGTTATTGTAAGAAGCACTAGATGGTTAATGATGAAAGGGTTATTTTAAGAAGCACTGGATGGTTAATGATGAAAGGGTTATTTTAAGAAGCACTAGATGGTTAATGATGAAAGGGTTATTTTAAGAAACACTAGATGGTTAATGATGAAAGGGTTATTGTAAGAAGCACTAGATGGTTAGTGATGAAAGGGTTATTGTAAGAAGCACTAGATGGTTAATGATGAAAGGGTTATTGTAAGAAGCACTAGATGGTTAATGATGAAAGGGTTATTTTAAGAAGCACTAGATGGTTAATGATGAAAGGGTTATTTTAAGAAGCACTAGATGGTTAATGATGAAAGAGGTATTGTAAGAAGCACTAGATGGTTAATGATGAAAGAGTTATTGTAAGAAGCACTAGATGGTTAATGATGAAAGGGTTATTTTAAGAAACACTAGATGGTTAATGATAAAAGGGTTATTTTAAGAAGCACTAGATGGTTAATGATGAAAGGGTTATTTTAAGAAACACTAGATGGTTAATTATGAAAGAGTTTTTGTAAGAAGCACTAGATGGTTAATGATGAAAGAGTTATTGTAAAAAGCACTAGATGGTTAATGTTGAAAGAATTATTGTAAGAAGCACTAGATGGTTAATGATGAAAGGGTTATTTTAAGAAGCACTAGATGGTTATTGATGAAAGGGTTATTTAAAGAAGCACTAGATGGTTAATGATGAAAGGGTTATTTTAAGAAGCACTAGATGGTTAATGATGAAAGGGTTATTGTAAGAAGCACTAGATGGTTAATGATGAAAGGGTTATTGTGAGGGATTTTTATCCACCTGTAAACAGGATGAGACAAAATTTCACTAACCATCACTACCAGAGAACTCGTTTGTCTCACCAGTGAACCCAGGTCTCATCAACTTAACCGTGAAATGGATAAACTGTATCTTATTTTATATTCACCCGAACCATTTCAATTTGTGATGGTGTGCAAAGAAGCTAATTTATTGCAGAAAAAAACATTCGTATAACAGTTCTAAAAAGAACTCCATCTATAGAATTTCAGTATACTAAACAATAAAGAGACAATCGACTATCAGTACCTGACGGAACAACAGAAACGTATTTCAAAAGCAAAAGGATAACATCAAGACGTGTATCGTTACAAGAATACGAATTGGCCATCATGTGAGACCATTACTACTTGGAACAAGTGTAATAATTTGATTTCAAAAATACTATTGTTAGCAGGACTATCCTTTCATTTGTATAAAGTGTAGGCATGTTATGTATTCACCAGCCTATCTTGAGTCGCAGCATCTGTAC
Organism: Gammarus roeselii; assembly: GCA_016164225.1. Taxonomy (NCBI): domain Eukaryota; kingdom Metazoa; phylum Arthropoda; class Malacostraca; order Amphipoda; family Gammaridae; genus Gammarus; species Gammarus roeselii. The sequence continues at coordinate 13,926 of SDVV010009697.1, read as the reverse complement.
GGACTTTGTATCTAACATTTATTCATGTCCTCAAGTTAAGCGTAATATTTTGCATCTCGCTCACGACGCGACTTTTCAACTTGGCGATACGAGGCTTGGAAAGTTTCAACTCTATGTAGCTAGGGAAGTATGAACTCTACAATACGTAGCTAGGAATGTTTTTACTTCACTATACGTAACTAGGAAAGTGAGAACTTGATGATAAGTAGCTTGGAAAGTTAGAACCTACAGATACGTAGCTGGGAAAGTTTCAACTTTACTGAACATTGCTAGGAAAGTCACAATTCCACTAGACGTGTCCATGACAGTTTGAACTTGATGATACGCAGCCAGGAATGTAAGGACTTGACGATGCGTAGCTAGGAAAGTATGAACTTCACTAAACGAAACTAAGAAAGTATGAGCTTGTCGATTCGTAGCTAAGAAAAATTGGTCATGACGATACGTAGCTAAGAAAATTTGGTCATGGCGATATGTAGCTAAGAAAATTTGGTCATTACGATATGTAGCTAGGAAAGTTTAAACTTGACGATACGTAGCTGGGAAATATTTATTTCGTATTAAGTCATAAGTTGCACATCGCATGACTGCAACATCCGTTATAAGAGCCCCACGTCTACAGGTGATTGTGCTAGTACTTTGAGAGTAAAACTCTGATTCCAGTGTAGGACTAACAGGACCATCCACGTCCGCTACGGGAGCTTGGCGCGGCCATCGGGGCAATGAAGTTCAGCGACATCCGTGGGTACGAACTCCCTCATGACTGCCGCTACTTCCTGCTCCTTGGACCGATGAGACTACTGTACCCTCGTTGCCTCTTCTCCCAACCCCCTCACACGAACAGCGGTACTAACACCGTAAATACAAACAACAACAGCTGCAGTACCAGTCAACACCTCCCATAGGGGGAGGTTTTCATCTTAGAGTGGACCGTGACAATGCACCTGTAACGGGGCGCCAAACGGCTTCATCACTGAGCCATCTGTTGCTGTTGTTGGCCCTCCATCCCACCTAACGAACTGAGAGGTTTCGATTCCCAGATCGTCTTCTGATCGATTTTCGTGTAATAAAGGTGAATCTGGGCAGAGAAACAGCCTTCGATCGTTGCGTCCGAGTTCATGCTTATACAAGACAATCATTGTGGCTTAGAGATCGAAGGTTGTCTCGTAGTGTGGGGAGTAAGAGGACATGCATTAGCTTCAGTCCACTTTGAAGCACTGCCTCTGCTGCCTTGTTGTTATTGATTAGGGGCTGGTAGCAACGGAACACTGTTTTAGATTAGGAAGAAATGAGTTGGTGCATGTAACGTAACGCGATGAATTTAGGTGAATTTCCTGACTGTTCAGGTCATGGTGTGTTTCTTTATAGGGCTATCAGGTCGCCAGCTTTCGCAAGCATACGAGCCTATGGCGGGAAAGGCGTAAAATAGCTTACGCGCCTCAAATCTACTCGTGAAAACATAATTGGAGGCAGACACGATGGCCTCTCGTACTACATTTATGGTTTGTAAAATTAGCGTGAGCCAAAGTGAGCTGTATGTGACCAACGTAAACGATGGTATCTTCGTCAAAGCCGTTTATGTGACGTAAATATTCTGCTAGTGATCTAATACCGCAAAACCTCGTCTACTGCCCACAACCGGTACAAGACCAAACACTGACGTCCGCCTACATGGAAGTGCGCCCAATCATGCAAATCATCCACCAACTTACATGAACAACTCCATCAATGTTTGGGACAGGTTAGATTCATGAGAGTCGGTTAGGTTCGCTCAGTTTTGGACGTTTTTGATAGATTTTTAAAGATATTTGGATCCGCTTTTGACATTTTTTGTCAGGTTTGCACTCTACATGACAGTGTGAGGGCATCGTTTGACTGGATTTTGATGTTATGGTCACTTTTATTGAGTTTTGTCTGTTTTATGACAGTTTTATGTGTTTTTGGCAGTTTTTATCGCAGTATTGAGAAGTTTTATCTCTAGTGGCAGGACGGGCGCTCGTAGACTGAGGCGTCAATTGAATGACTCAACAGAAGAAGCTCCATTGATAGTCAGCACCTCGCTCGGTCTTTGTTATTTTACTCGGTGAATTAGTGTCATGCTGTTTGGAAATAATTTACCGGGAACCCAGAGCGTTTATTCAAACATTATGACCTGTTCTACTTTTCCATATCACATGGGCTTGAAAAGCGTTCACAGGATTCAATCAAGACAGTTTTCACGTTGGAGGGATGTAAACAAACCTCGCTAGCGGTCGTTCCAGAGTATCAACGAAAACAAATTCGTTGGTGACCACTATCTCGTCAGACTTCGTTTACATAGTGTTGACAATTTACGGTCATCGTTGCAACGGCTCAATACCAGCAATAGTACCAATTGTAGTACACACTAGAGGGCACAGGCCGTCATTTACCCTAATGGATTTTTTTCACATATAACGTTGTAGTTGAAGAAATACAGCCTTCACACTTTACCACCACCAGTAGATAAGGGGATACAACCATCATACTTTATCAACACCTGTTGTTTAAGTAATACAGTCGTCACACTTTGCCATCAGCAGTAGATAAAGGAATACAACCATCATACATTAACAACACCTGTTGTTGAAGTATTACAGTCGCCACACTTTGCCACCACCAGTAGATAGAGGGATACAACCATCATACTTTATCAACACCTGTTGTTGAAGTAATACAGTCGCCACACTTTGCCACCACCAGTAGATAGAGGGATATAACCATCATACTTTATCAACACCTGTTGTTGAAGTAATACACTCGTCATACTTTGCCACCACCAGTAGTAGATAGAGGGATACAACCATCATACTTTATCAACACCTATTGTTGAAGTAATACAGTCGCCACACTCTGTCACAACCAGTAGATAGAGGGATACAACCATCATACTTTATCAACACCTGTTGTTGAAGTTATACAATCGCCACACTTTGCCACCAACCGTAGTAGATAGAAGGATACAACCATAATACTTTATCAACACCTGTTGTTGAAGTAATACAGTCGCCACACTTTGCCACCACCAGTAGATAGAGGGATACAACCATCCTACTTTATCAACCCCTGTTGTTGAAGTAATACAGTCGTCATACCTTGCCACCACCAGTAGATAGAGCGATACAACCATCATACTTTATCAACACCTGTTGTTGAAGTAATACAGTCGTCATACTTTGCCACCACCAGTAGATAGAGGGATACAACCATCATACTTTATCAACACCTGTTGTTGAAGTAATACAGTCGTCATACTTTCCCACCGCCAGTAGATAGAGGGATACAACCATCATACTTTATCAACACCTGTTGTTGAAGTAATACAGTCGTCATACTTTGCCACCACCAGTAGATAGAGGGATACAACCATCATACTTTATCAACACCTGTTGTTGAAGTAATACAGTCGTCATACTTTGCCACCACCAGTAGATAAAGAAGTATTCTAATCATACTTTGCCAAAATCTATAGATCAAGAAATACAGCCATCATACTTTGTCAACACCTGTTGGTGGAGGCATAATACAATCACACCCTGTCAACACCTGTAGATAAAGAAATTCAGCTAATATACTATGTCAACACTGGTAGGTAAATGATGACAACAATCATACTTTACCAATACCTGTAGATAAAGGCATATATCAATCGTCCATTGTCAAAACATATGGACAAGGTTATGCTGCTATTACACAATGACAACACCTGTAGATGAAGGAATATACAAATCATACTTTGCCAACGCCTGTAGATAAAGGATCACAGCCCGCATACTGTGCCAACATCCGAAGATGAAGGAATACAATAATTATAGCTTGCCAACACCACATGGAGATAAAGGGATCCAGCCATAATACTACGCCAACACCTGTAGATTAAGGAATAGAGCCATCGTACCACGCCAATACCTGTAGATAGATGAGTATAGTCACCATACTATGCCGATACCTGAAGATAGCGGAATATAGTCACCATAAGCTGCCAGAACTTGATCCTCCGACGCACATATTACATGTACCTGACTGTTCTGCCTCCCCCCCCCCCCGTGTCGTCACTGGCCCGGTACTCAACCCGACGGTGACATGAAAAGAAAAGAGCAGCGGCTAGGCGAGGGCGAAGTGGAGATGGCGGGGGAGTGTGGGGGTAATGCATGAGAAAGGGAGGCACTACTGTCTGCTTTCTCCTGAGGTTCCTGTCGCTCGTGGGGGGAGGAGGTGTCTGAGGGCGATGGCTCCACGGAGAGAAGGAGGATCGTCGCCAGGGGGCGAGAGATTGCGCGATGATGCGGCACGAAACGAAACATTGAGACCGGGACATAGTACCGTTTGAACCTGAAGGCAAAGAAACAAATGTTAGGCGCTGGGGTGTAATAACCTAGTACTTTAGTTTAAATACTCAGTTACGCACATTAGGAAGGACAAAATGTATGGGAACTGCGTTCAACCATTTGACTTAGACAGGATAAGTTGTGTACCACTCTAATGTAAGTTATTATAAATTCATGTAGATGTTCATTTTGAGATATGAACTTAAATTAAGGAACAATATAGAACATCTTACATAATCATAATCCTAGGGAAAGAACCCTAGGATTATGATTATGATGTAGTTGAAGTTGTAAATCGGCGAAAACTTCAAATTATTTTTCCCCTCGAAGCTTCATAATATTATTATTCTGAGGGAGCGACAGTGCTGTCTCCAGATCCGTTCCCACTGACAAAGACGTGGCACGTATCATGCTTCATATTATTATTCCTTTGAGGGAGCGACAGTGCTGTCTTCAGATCCGCTCCCACTGACAGAGACGTGGCACGTATCATTTGTGTGCTGTCATACTTCCATCTCTTTGTCAACCTATCATTATACTTGAAAAAAAAAAAAATCTTACACCCAACTACCGTGTCGAATTTACTTCATTTCTTTCGCGCTAAAAGGATGTCAATGCAAGCGATAGAGATATCAATAAACGCTCACAATAGAACGAAGGTTCCTGTAGTTCTTTTTGGCCTCATATAAGTTTATGTGATGCTTTTTATGCATCTCAACGTTTATACCATTTGCAATAAAGTTTAGTACGTGATAATGTTGACATTTGTAAACGCCGAAATTTAAGTATCCGCAAAGGTACAAATTGTAATTGGAGTATATATCTGGTTATTTTTTTGGTATGAATTAACCATGGCGGAATATTTTTTTATACTGCCACTTCCACAATGAATTGCACAATTAAGTGCGATAGCTTATTCTGAGCAATCCAGGGCCGGATATCCAGGACCAGCTATCGAGGGCCAGCTATCGAGGGCCAGCTATCGAGGGCCAGCTATCCAGGACCAGCTATCCAGGGCCAGCTATCGAGGGCCAGCTATCGAAGGCCAGCTATCAAGGGCCAGCTATCCAGGGCCAGCTATCCAGGGCCAGCTATCGAGGGCCAGCTATCGAGGGCCAGCTATCGAAGGCCAGCTATCCAGGGCCAGCTATCGATGGCCAGCTATCCAGGGCCAGCTATCGAGGGCCAGCTATCAAGAGTCGGCTCAGGAGCTTGACACAAGCTCCAACGATGAAGAGGTTGCGCCGTAATGTGATTCTTAATAGACAAACTGACCGTAGATGTTGTAGGGGTGGGTTAATAAGCGCCGACACCTGATGCTGTGGGTCTGGGTTAATGAAAGCTGATACCAGCTATTGTGGGTCTGGGTTAATAAACTCTGACAACAGATACTGTTGGTCTGGCTGGGTTAATGAATGCTGATATCAGATGTTGAGGGTCTGGGTAAATAAACTCTGACAACAGATATTGTTGGTCTGGGTTAATGAATGGTGACACCTGATGCTGTGGGTCTGGGTTAATAAATGCTGACACCAGATGTTGTGGGTCTGGGTAAATAAACTCTGACAACAAATATTGTTGGTCTGGGTTAGTGAATGGCGACACCTAATAATGCGTGTTTGGGTTAAATGCTGACACCAGATGGGTCGATCCGGGTTAGTAAACGCTGATACCATCTGTTGTCGGTTTGGGTTAGTAAACGCCGTCACGACTATATGTTATCGGTATGGGCTAGTAAGCGATGTCTCCAGATGTTGTCGGTCTGGGTTAATTAACGTTGACACCGGAGGTTGTCAGTCTAGGTTTATAAACGCTGACACCAAATGTTGTCGGTCTGGGTTGACAAACGCTGACACCAGATGTTGTCAGTCTGGGTTAATAAGCACAGATCCAGATGTTTGACGGTCTTGGTTAATAAACGCGGATTGCAGATGTTGTCGGTCAGGATTATTACACGCTGACTTCAGAAGTTGTCGGCCTTAGTCAATAAACGTTATTGCCAATACAACACACACTGAAATGAGGTCACGCAAAATGAAACGTAGAAAAAAGTCAGACGGCTGAATTTGACCAGTTCAAATTACTCAAGGCTCGAGTAAATCCTTTCCAAGTTAAAAGCTCGTCACTGAAATGAATGGCTTAGTAACTCGGGACAGATAGAGAAATGAAGGCTCGTTGTTTCAGCAACTCTTTCAAACTGTGTTAACAAATCTGCTAAGGTCGCTGAAAGATTCGCATCGCGTTGAGTGGACGACTTGCGTTCGAATAACTCTTTTTGAGATTTATTTAATAAATTTTCGGGTGGACTCATTGCCTGAAACCAATTTTATGCTGTAAATATCGTCCCTGAAAGAAAAGCATCGGATCTTTGTTGTTTGGGGGAATAAACAGCACAGCTCTTGGCCAAGTCGCAGACAATCTTCAGGGGCGTTCAGTTCACGACTAAGGATTGTATCTCGTCTAGGATTGTGGCAGTCATCACGACTTGCTGCAGACTTCCCCATCATCAGGCGTAGGGCGGGCTGGATTACAAGGCAGCTCAAACAACTGAGGTCGTTTGAGTGCTCCAAACGAGTCACTTGTGTTTCACGAGGCAAGATTTTCTCTCAGACATGCAACTACCGGGAACATGAAGGTATCTTTGATGATACCAGCTCAACTAATCCTATTGACTGAACTAAATATTCAAGCTTGATCAAATAACTCTGAATCTAATAGTCAAACCATCGTTCCTTGTGATGTTTGGAACGGAAGTATCCACTATTCAAGAATAAGCCAAAAGGATTCGTTGTATTTCGATTTGCTACTCTTTTCCAGTTAGTGCTATTTGAATAACAGAAATAATGTGTCATGCACCCTATCCTTAGTGTTGAAAACCAGTGAGCTGAGCCACATCGCTCTTTCTTAACATCTTCTCCTGATCAATTGTACTCCTATCAGTCCTCCCCTTCTCTCCACTTGCCCCCTCCTCAGAATTGCTCCCCCCCCCCTTCCCATTAATGGTCTCCGTCATTCCCAGGATCCCTGCGGGGGTTCCCCAATAGACTCACGTCATCTAATAAGTTAAACTTGTGATAATTTCAGAATCGTTTTTCCAGATCGTCTCTCTCTATGTATGTACAGATTTCCCAAAATTTTCCATAATAGTGTACCTACATGTTCTCTACATCATATAACACGGATATATGAAAGCTAATCAAAAGTGTGCCTACCCGGTGATGCAGACCAGGAAAACGTGCAGCCAAATCAACCCCACCACCGGTTACCTCTTCACCCCTTGACTCCTTGAATTAGATTTCGTGCAAGCTCCCGTCTTCACCTCCGTATCCCCAACCCCCACCCCCGTTCACTACTTTCTATATGCACCGTTGCAGCTTTCACAGGGAGTGGGAAGCAGGGGGCGGGACGTAACCTGCAGTGTGTGCGGGGGTGGACAGCCAGGTTGGGGGAGGAAAGGAGATGGAGGGTGAAGTAGTGCACCGCAATCATAAGGTAGAAAGAAGAGAACTGAGTTCAGGCAGCCTATGAAACCGTGTCTTATTCTCGCCTGTTCGTTGCGTCTTTTTGTTAATATAACTGTTCGTATTCATCTGAACCCATCCCCTGGCAGCTTTAGGGAGTTTACTCAATAGCGTTCTGTTTGTCTTATGTCAGATTTTCTGATTAATGCCCTCTGCTGAACGGGCCCACGTACCTACACTCTGCCGTATCATTTTACATGTACGTGCAGGTGGGCTGTTTTGCCTTCAGATGGACGGCGTCAGAGCTCTCTATCTGTGTTTTCCTGTTTCTCATCAAATTGTTTGAAAAGATTGCTCATTTGGTTAAGTAGTTACTTATGTGGCAAAAATCTCTCGAGTTGTTCTTTTTGTTGCAACACCTTGTTGCCTTACGTCAATTCGTCAGCCAAATCACCAGTGAGACGATTCACGAGTTCTTTCTGCCAACTAAAATTTGGCAGGCATGTTTCCGAGTCTGAAAGCATATTGATTAGGGATTCGTTCCCCAGTGCATTCCATAATACACGAATGTACTGTGATTTGTCTAGTTTCCTCCCCTTATGCGATTCAGTGACTGAACAGACTAAAAACCTCGGCATCTTTCTGCACCACCAGGAAACTTTTTAGATTTGAACATGTACGCCTGTGGACGATATTTGATCAAATAAAGCGTTAAAAGAGATGGCTCCCCGAAATTGTTCCTATCGTTTAATTAATAAATTTGTTTGTTTGTTTTTCTCGTTCACGCTTGGAGCGAATCCCTGAGTCGACGTATATTGCATTCGTAGGCTAGTTGGCGGTTGGTAAGTGCTGCACACCTTTTGCTCGTCCTGCAGTCAAGAATACGTGAGTTTCATTCACCCGAAAGAGCCTTCTGCTGCTGAAATTGTCCTGTCTGGAATGACGCCTCATGTGAGCTGACCCTAAGGATACTGGAGGCCCCTGGACCGTTATCATCCTTCCAGGCGGCACTGGACACCACGCTCGAGCTGACGTGTCGGACACCCGCATTGTTGGCAGTCTGGTGTGAGGCAGGAGGAGGTGCCTCAAAAAGAATGCTGAGCGTGAAGCTCTGCAATTCTGCCGTCAAGACACACGGTTGCTGTCTTAGTATTGCTTTGCTAAGCAGTGAGCGTTGCTGATCTTATTTTGCTGTCAAGATACATGGTTGCTGTCTTAGCATTGCTTTGCTAAGCAGTGAGCGTTGCTGATCTTATTTTGCTGTCAAGATACATGGTTGCTGTCTTAGCATTGCTTTGCTAAGCAGTGAGCGTTGCTGATCTTATTTTGCTGTCAAGATACATGGTTGCTGTCTTAGTATTGCTTTGCTAAGCAGTGAGCGTTGCTGATCTTATTTTGCCGTCAAGACACATGGTTGCTGTCTCAGTATTGCTTTGCTAAGCAGTGAGCATTGCTGATCTTATTTTGCACATTAACAAACTGCTCACCATGAGCAACGCAGTCGTTATGGGAGACAATGGTGATTGAAACAAAGTGCAATAGCCTCCAGGATGCTTTCTTTTGGTGGTATTTGCCTCGTTCATGACCCTTGATTTTTGTGCAGAGAACCAATTCGCATTACAGCCATGTTCTGATGTTTATTTCCATAATAATTAATTGAAAATCGTACGTGGGTACTGAGATTTTAAGAATAATTTCTGCCGTGACTTATGGTTCAAAGTTGTAATTAAGAACTTTATCATTGACCGTAAAGTCTTTCAGTCTTATTTGGTTTACCGGGTAAAGTAGACAATACAAGGAGAGCTTGGAGTACTCTCACCTCAAAAGTGCTCATTAAAACAGAGATAGTAGGGAAAAAAATTCTACTGTTGTTTTGAGATTCAGGTAGCATCAGATCTTGAAGTGTGGAGCTGACGAGTCCACGGAAGAAGGGCCTAGGGTCACAGTTTTACAATTGAGGAGTGCTTGCTCTTGTTCCACCGTGGGTCATTGAGGAGTAACCACATCATGCAGTACCCTCTCATTACCAGCGAGGGTCATTGAAGATTCGCTCTATTGAGAAATACCCTCTCGTATACAGCTAAGGTCGTTGAGTAATTACCCTCTCCTTTTGAGGAATTGAGGAAGCTCAAGTGACGTTATTAAGCGAGTATGGAAATTGATTACAGAGTTGAAACAAAATTGTTTACCAATACATTTACTAAATAATTGAGGTTATGCAATACTTGTATTCATGAATATTTTTCAATGACGTCTGTGATGGTTTTAATACCGGTCACGGTCAACCAAAGAATTTTGCAATAGTTATACGTTTTCGGAGGACATCTTCGCTTGCCCCTACTAGCGCCTCGCTGGTGGTGACTTTTCAGTCCAGACGTACCTCGGCAGACCTGGACGTGCATTCTAATCGTCCCCTCCAGTGATCCCATCATTACTTCTAGAATATCTAGATATCTCTCCATCTAGTCTGCGTCAAGGTCGCCATGCCCTAAAAAGGATTGTGCACATGATACCTTCCACCAGTCCTCACCCCGAGAGACGCCCTTCCTGCCCCCTCCACACTGCGATGAGGCCGACCAGGGGTTGTCTTCCGTCTCTTCGACCCCCACTTCCTGCTCCTCGTCCTGAGACGTGGCCTTAGTGTGTACAGTGGTGCACCAAGGGAGAGGGTGCTAAGGTGCCATGGCCTCCCTTATTTACAGGGGAATTATGTTCACAACTGCCGCTTAGTTTACTACTCGACAGCTCAGATTAGTTGAATGAGCCCCCCTCCCCCATCATTGGGTGGATGTCTCTTTGAAAGAATCTTGGGTACGCCACTGAGTGTACACGATGTGTATACTGTACTGGCTATACACGCTACACAGTATGTATACACTGTACGGTCTGTGCTCACTGTATATTTTGTACACACTTTACAGTCTGCTCTCATTGTACAATCTGTACATACTGGACAGCCTACACTCACTGTTTAGTCTGTTCGCTGTACAGTTTGTACACAGTACAGTTTTTATACTTTACAGTTTGTGCTGCGTACAGTTTGTTCACTGCACAGGGTATACACACTGTACAGTCTGCACTCACTCTACATTCTGAACTCGCTGTACAATCTGTAAACACTGTACAATCTGCACACACTACACAATATGTACCATGTGCTATTTATACACACTGAGCAGTGTGAACACACTTTGGAGTCTGTACACTCTGTACAGTTTGTACTCACTGTTATAACACTCCGTTTTACGCCAATAACATGTAGCTAAAATTCGAGTTTCTCACGGCGCGAGCTGCTAGATAGGGCTAGCATCCCTCAAAAGTGCTTCCTTCAGCAAACAGATGTGTGCCCTCGGATTTGGTTACTCGTCCATGACCCGTCGTCAAGTTGGGGGTCATTTGTGCCTTTCTTCTGTAGCGAGATCTGCAGTTTTGTGTCTGGTATAAAATAGCAGCGGGCCAGGTGTTTATTCTCTGTCGCCTTCATAGCCCTGTATGCGTTACAAAAATTCGGGCGGAGTCAATGATTTTCTTGTGTGCCAATCCGAGATATAGAACCAGGAGGACACGTTCCTCAGAAGTTAACAAACGGTAGGGCTGCTCCTTGATTGGAGAATTCCATTCTCATGCAGTAACGCAAAGCGCCTCCCTTCATGTAAGATTGTCAGTTGGTAGACCGACAGTGAGGAGATGGGGACCGCAGGGAAAGCATCTTGTAAACAATGCACCTTCTTTTTTGTCTCTTTTAATCGCTTAACCTATAAGCCTCCGTGTTCGTGCAATAGTCAACTTATTCAGTTATCATAACAGCTACACAATATTAATCATACAGCTTTGACTTGTTGCTGCCCCCGTTTATGTGTTATTGTTTTATTATTCAAAATAATGTAAAATATATCGTCTGTTAATTTATTCCACGCACCACCTATAAGTCTTAATTAACGACTAGTAACGATAAAACTTCATAACAACTGTACAGTCTGCACTGATTGTAAAGTCATCACACCCTGTACGGTATGTACACACTGTGCAATCAGTACATATTGTGCAATCCGTACACATTGCACAATCTGTGCATATTGTGGAGTCTGTGCATACTGTGCAGTCTGTGCACACTGTACGGTCAACACTCACTGTACAATCTGTAATGCATTCACAGTCTGCACTCACTGTAATTTTCGCACTCACTGTACAGTCTGTGAACACAATAGTCTGTTCAAACTTTACAGTCTGCACTCAGAGTACAGTCTGTAAACACTGCACTCTGCTCGCACTGCACAGTCTGCTTTCACAGTACAGTCTGTGCTAACAGTGCAGTCTGTGCTAACAGTACAGTCTGTGCTAACAGTACAGTCTGTGTTAACAGTACAGTCTGTACTCACTGTACAGTCTGCTCGCACTGCACAGTCTGCTTTCACAGTACAGTCTGTGCTAACAGTGCAGTCTGTGCTAACAGTACTGTCTGTGCTAACAGTACAGTCTGTACTCACTGTACAGTCTGCGCGCACTGCACAGTCTGCGTTCCCAGTACAGTCTGTGCTAACAGTGCAGTCTGTGCTAACAGTACAGTCTGTGCTAACAGTACAATCTGTACTCACTGTACAGTCTGCGCGCACTGCACAGTCTGCGTTCACAGTACAGTCTGTGCTAACAGTACAGTTTGTGCTAACAGTACAGTCTGCGCGCACTGCACAGTCTGCGTTCACAGTACAGTCTGTTCTAACACTACAGTCTGTGCTAACAGTACAGTCTGTTCTAACACTACAGTCTGTGTTAACAGTACAGTCTGTGCTAAGAGTACAGACTGTACTCACTGTACAGTCTGTGCTCACTGCAAAATCTGTACATACAGTACAGCCTGAACACGCTGGACAGTCTGTACGCCCTGTGCAGTCTTGCTCATGTAGCTCGGTGCACGATACAGTAGTACCGTGAGGTCACCGCTGTACCTGAATTATTCGTTCACGACTCTTTCACTAAGTGGCCTTCCCCACTCTGGTCTATTGGGGGCTGGGCAAGACCTCCTTCCCCACTCTGGTCTATTGGATGCTGGGCAAGGCACCTTCCCCACTCTGGTCTATTGGATGCTGGGCAGGACCTCCTTCCCCACTCTGGTCGATTGGATGCTGGGCAAGACTTTCTTCCCCACTCTGGTCTATTGGATGATGGGCAAGACCTCCTTCCCCACTCTGGTCAATTGAATGCTGGGCAAGACCTCCTTCCTCACTCTGGTCTATTAAATGCTGGGCAAGACCTCCTTCACTCTGGTGTATTGGATGCTGGGCAAGACCTCCTTCCTCACTCTGGTCAATTGGATGCTGGGCAAGGCACCTTCCCCACTCTGGTCTATTGGATGCTGGGCAGGACCTCCTTCCTCACTCTGGTCTATTGGATGCTGGGCAAGACCTCCTTCACTCTGGTGTATTAAATGCTAGGCAAGACCTCCTTCCTCACTCTGGTCTATTGGATGCTAGGCAAGGCACCTTCCCCGCTCTGGTCTATTGGATGCTGGGCAAGACCTCTTTCCCCACTCTGGTCTATTGGATGCTGGGCACGACCTCCTTCCCCACTCTGGTCTATTGAATGCTGGACAAGACCTCCTTCCCCACTCTGGTCTATTGGATGGTGGGCAAGACCTCCTTCTCCACTCTGGTCTATTGGATGCTGGGCAAGACCTCCTTCCCCACTCTGGTCTATTGGATGCTGGGCAGGACCTCCTTCCTCACTCTGGTCTATTGGATGCTGGGCAAGACCTCCTTCACTCTGGTGTATTAAATGCTAGGCAAGACCTCCTTCCTCACTCTGGTCTATTGGATGCTAGGCAAGGCACCTTCCCCGCTCTGGTCTATTGGATGCTGGGCAAGACCTCTTTCCCCACTCTGGTCTATTGGATGCTGGGCACGACCTCCTTCCCCACTCTGGTCTATTGAATGCTGGACAAGACCTCCTTCCCCACTCTGGTCTATTGGATGGTGGGCAAGACCTCCTTCTCCACTCTGGTCTATTGGATGCTGGGCAAGACCTCCTTCCCCACTCTGGTCTATTGGATGCTGGGCAGGACCTCCTTCCTCACTCTGGTCTATTGGATGCTGGGCAAGACCTCCTTCACTCTGGTGTATTAA
>SDVV010009696.1:0-16586 GCA_016164225.1 Gammarus roeselii | reverse complement strand
ATATACACATAAGTAATGTCTATTTAAATCTATTTTTGTTATAGCTAATATTAATATTTTAATTACAGTGGTGTATATATGCAATTTTTCATTCATTTTATTGTAAACATTTATAATAAGAATTATAAGATATATTTATGTTTTGTCAGGTAGCTATATATTGGTAATTATTTTTTGACGAAAGCTACCTGTCGATACAGATACTACCGGAATTTGCCCATACTTGCCGCTACCAATACCTCGTTGCATTCTTGGTCAAATGCAACTGATCTTCAGTGCTAGGGTTACTTCAATAAATATACTGATGAGATGATGAAATATTATTGCTTTCAAGATAGCTACCAGGTCAATCAGGACACAACTCCACTTTCCACTGATTAACTGTAAAGAAATGTGAAATTTACAGATCTGTTATTCAAAGGATCACTGTGAGACTGCTTTGAGCAGTGGAACCACTCATGATTTGCTGCAGACTTCAGGTACAGTTCTGGTCTTCATTGACTAATGTTAAATTAACTGAGAAAGTGGGAGAGTTCAGCAGCACTGTTCTTGAATAGATGCAAGTGAAGGTTATTTGGGCTCATAGCTACTATATATAACTGGTATTGAGTGCTGAAAGAATGTGCAAGACCCCAACACAACTAACTTTCCTCAAAGCAGTCAAAAGAGGCTGAGGAGACCAGAGCTGCACCTGCTAAGACTTATGGAAATGAGGCAGCAAAACCTCACACACCTTTCCAGGGCCATGTTCATGTAGCTACTATCTCACTGTTTGGTGGGTGGAGAGGATCAACAGCTGGGTGATCAAACTTTTTATTTTGAAAAGCTGGGCAAGGCCAAAATTTATCAGGCCTGATTAGTAAATTGATTTTGTAGCTTCCAAGAATTGAAAATAATAATAATATTAGTAATAAAATCTTTATTGACAACCAACATGGGCATAGTTTTACAGTTGAGACAATCTTATTTTAGGGTTACAGTGTGAACAAAGTTATAAAATTACCGCACACAACTAAGAACAAGTTACGGCATACAACTCTATCCTGCCTATGCGTATAGTGATTCTCTCCATTGCCTTACCAACGACGAGGCAGCAAGCGCATCACCAGAGCAGATTGCAACAAGGATTTCATTTGGGGAGTTCATAACTCAAGTCATTAGGCTGTGTGCTGCTTTACGGAACAGTACCTTGATGTGATCTGATTGATTTTCAGCAAAAACCCTGCTTGCTGACGTCGATCGAGGGACCTGCATCAGCCGTCTAAATGTGTCCTTATAACTCGCTGTCAATTCCCTCACGCTATATTGGAAGTATTTTCTCCACATTGCATTACAATGAATTGGGTAACAATATGATTTGAAGAGCTGGATTTTAGCTTCCCTTGGTGCAAATGAGAATTTTCGTATCAGCATGTTACCAACTGCATTTTGCCGCCTTGTTTGCTTTGCAACATCCTTGTCATCTGAGCAATCTGCTGTGATGATGTGCCCTCGATATTGAAATTCATCCACATAATCCAGTGCAACACCGCCTAGTTTTATCTCAATCGATAGGTAGTAACTAGGACCCTTCGGTCTAACTAGCATACATAGTTTTTGCAGTGTTATATACAATATCATGAGGTTCAGCAAATTTATTACAGATATCAAGAAGCTTTTGTATTGCTGAGAGAGTCGGTGCTAACAGCACCATATCTTCTGCATAACTAAGATTGTCAACACAACAGTTGGCGACATGACACCCTTGGTTTTCTTTACTTGAAAGATAATTCAACTCATCAGTGTACACATTATACAACAGTGGCGATAGCTGACCTCCCTGCCTAATTCCGTTTTTACAATGATAAGTGACCAATTTCAAACTACGCCATCGCACTAAGAATTCCTGTTCCCTGTACCATATACAAGAAAGTGCACAATATGAAGAGGGGCTTCTCTCGCAATTAACTTTCTGAACTAAGTCCAATGGTTTGCTCTATCAAAAGCTTTCTTCGCGTCCTAAAAACACAGAAAAACAGGCAAGTCTTACATCTGTAATACTCAACAGTTTGTTTCAATGCGAATATTGCCATTCCAGTTCCATGGCCCTCTTTGAATTCAAACTGACTTTTTGCGGCAGACAGAAATGTTTGCAATCTTGCAAAAATAACCTGCTCAAGAACCTTGGAAATTGCGGTGGCAATAGCAATGGGGCGATAATTATTTATATCAGAAGGGTCCTTTGTTTTACGTTTCAGAAGAGGAACCACAGTTACATGCATTACCTCTCTTGGTAGCTCCTTGACACGAGTGCAGCCCAAAAGGAAGAGAGCAAGCACTGCAGTCAGTCTGTGGGAAGCATTCTTGAACACTTCACTTGGTATGTTGTCATTTCCAACAGCTCTGTTATTTTTGAGGCCTCTGACAATGCTCCTAACTTCTGCCACCAAAACCATTTCGTTAACAGCAGGAACATTATCAAGGGCGTTTTGCACCCAACCTCTATTCTCTTCCAAGTCAACAGAATTAGCAGTGTGCTGGAAATGCTCCCCCCAGACCCTTGCAATATTTGCTTCCCCAGTCACGCCCGCCACCGCGAGTGGAAGTGCTTCCTTTTTAGGATTAAGTGACCAAATTTCTTTCCAGAAATCTTTACATTTACCTTCTCGCAATTTTGCTAGAAGAGCCTGCTCACGCAACTGTTGCTTGTTCTCTCTCAAGAACGCGAGTTCTCTACGAAACCGTGACTTTGCTATTCTCATTGCTACCACAAGTTGACCTCCCCAACCTCCCCGAGGCCTTCCAGCAATATCCCAATTAAATACGGCGTCTCGTACAGCATAATTCAGTTCTCGTGCTCGTCCATTCCAACCTGGGACGTTATATTTGCTTGGTTTTCTACTGCCAAAAACACGCCGTCCTGCAATTAATAATACACTGCCTCGTACAGCCATACAGATCATTCAATCTTATGTTATCAACACCTCCATTCACTCTGAGAAGCCTATAAGGAATATTTGCAAGAAGCACATTGAGCTCAGCATAGAATCTGTCCAGTAGTCTCTTGTTATAAAAATTCCAATCAATCGTCCTAACCTCGCGAGAGTTAGGTTGTCTAGGGGTCTGCATTCCCTCTACACTCAGAGTTACCCCTAAAACACAGTGATCCGAGCAGGCAACATCGGGTAGCAAGTGACAGGAAATTGTTGCATCTACTAAAAGAGAGGACAAAGTAATATGATTGATCCATGAGGTGAAAAGAGAACCGTGATTCACATGCGTGTACGTGTCTGGTGGCAGCAGCCTTGTGGCCTGAAATGCAACATTATGCTCAGCAAATAACTTTTCAATCTCAATGAACTTATTTGTGTGTGGTGAGGCATTAAAATCTCCTAAAATACACACTTGTTGCTCCTCCCTACTTTCCAATATACCCCCAAGAACACCCATGCATCTGAGATATTCCTCCAGATTTTCACCGGAGTTGACAGGGAAGTAAACATTTAGGAACAGAACAGAAGTCTTGCTGGGAAATATTTCTTGTTCCTATTAAGTTCATCATAAGTCTGTTGCTTTTGGTTTTTAGAACGTATCACATTTCTTTATTGGCACACATTTATTAAACGCCCTGTATTTTGTCTTGCAGTTACTGAAAGAGCAGAAGCTGCTTTTGGATGCTTCTTTGGTGCAGCCACGAGAGGCTAGCAAGAGTGAGCTGCTCAAAGTGCACAAGCAGCGCTACCTCACCAGTCTCAAGGTGAGAAAACTATTCCCATCACAGCTCCCTTAAAGTCTGATACAGCTAGGTAGCCTTTTCTATAGATAGCTCACATCAGCTAGCTATTGGGTGAATTTCATTTTTCAGTTTTTATTCATAAATAGCATGAATAAATTTTCATGTTATATCTTAACTTTTCAGCAAATAATTCTTTGGAGAACTGTATTATCTAACCTTTTTAGCTATTTTACAGTAAAGAAATTTTTAGAGAACTGTATTATCTTATCTGGTTGGCCATTGTACAGCAAAGAAAGTAGTTATGTTTTGTACATTTAATAATAAGTGTACTTTTAATACTGCAAATAAATTTACCTTGGAAATGACTGTCACTACTACCTATGCATGGGTGTTATTTTTTCTCAGTGGAGCGTGAATGTAGCCAAGATCACTGAAGTTGCCGGTGCTGCTCTGCTTCCAAACTGTTTGTTGCAGCGAAAACTGCTCAGACCTTTCAGGTTAGTGGCTTGAGAAGAGTAGCTATTGCAATATACTGCCTCTACTCATGTTTGTTCAACTGATATTTATTTATGAATTCCAAATGTGTGTGTTCGTTGCAAGCATTTTTTTTCATCAGCTAGCCTAGGTACAATTTTTTTGTGAGTTTTTAGATGGCATTATGGCAATGACAATGTAGCTAACCTATTTAAAATATGTGGTAGATTTGTTTAGAGATATTACTCAGAGCATTGTACCACGTGCTGGCTTATTATTGACTCCCATACTGCAAACTAAGCAGGCAGCAGCTTGTGCTTATAATCTGAGTTTCCGTGTTGCCTATAACAACATGTACTGAGATTGATTGCATCTCCCATTCCAGCAGAAGTTTTCTGTTTCTTCCCATGCTGTCTAACTTTTCTGCCTCTAGGTTTCAGACTGGAGGCAGCGTGCTGGCGGCTCGGCTAGCTGTTGAGCGCGGCTGGAGCATCAATGTGGGCGGCGGCTTCCATCACTGCTCCTCTGGTCGCGGGGGCGGCTTTTGCGCCTACGCAGACATCACACTCACGATCACGCTGGCTCTGGAGCACTATGAGCACATAAACAGGGTGCTTATAGTGGACTTGGATGCTCACCAGGTAGCTTTAAAAAACATAGAAAGAACTAGTTGACATCAGAATGGCTCTTTGACCCTTCAAGATATTCATCCAATGGTAGCTAGGCCTTTCAAGCCCCTCATGCTAGGTCTTTCAAGCCCCTCATCAGAATGGTTGCTAAGCCTCTCAAGCCCCTCATCAGAATGGTTGCTAGTTCTTTCAAGCCCTTCATCAGAATGGTTGCTAGGCCTTTCTAACTACTTCCTAGCATGGTTTCTAGGTTTTTGTAGCTACTTCACTGATTGGTTGCTAGGCCTTTCAAGCTGCTCATCAGAATGGTTGCTAGGCCTTTCCAGCTTCTTACCAGAAGGGTTGCTTGGCTTTTCAAGCTACTAATGAGCTGGCACCATTCCCTAGTAGGCTCTTCTAGCAGCAAGGATAATGTGACGTGTCAGACGACGTCTTGTTACAAATGCAACACTTCCTAGTAACAGTGGCATTAGTTGGTGAAGTTTATATCTTCTACAAACTTCGTGTTCAGCATTAACAATGACCTACATCAGGTAACAAAAAGTTGTTTGTAGGTACGTTCCAAATTTATAATGAACTGAATGATTACGTCGATGAGGTGTGCATTATTAACAGCTAAAATAACTGTAGTATGATGCAAATTTATTTGTCGACTCACATGATAGCTGTACTTGAACAGATAATTATAATTATTTGGTTAGTGTTTATATTTGTGGAACTCTGCAGGGCAACGGTCATGAGAGAGATTTCATGGGCTGCCAGAACATCTACATTATGGATGTTTACAACCGGCTCATCTACCCTCGCGACGAGCACGCTAAAGGAGCTATCAATAAACGGGTCGAGCTCAGCCCCTATACCGAAGACCGGCGCTACTTAGACAAAGTGGAGGAGTGAGTCTGTTCATGTGTCCTTTTGTTAGGCGTTCTGATACAGGTACATACGATCCCTCATATAGATAGAAAGTTACCATGATCAGAATAGTTGCCAAGTTCGACCAGAAAATATTTGTTTTTCGTTCCATATTTCAACATTGAAAGTTTTAAACTATTTCTTCTCCTTTAAATGTAATCTTAAAGTTTTGATGGTATGAGAATAAAATATGCAGCACATCGTGGGAAAGGTATTGGTAAAAACTACAACCAAAAAATAGTTTTCAATATTAGAATATCTTGGGTATTGAATGTTGTGATAAACGAATTCCCACTGACGTTGCTGGGAGATAACATACTCTATTCAGTCTTGAAGTGCGTCAGATTATTGACAAACTACACTGTTTTCTTTTCCTTTCATGTGCCAGGGCTCTGGCGCAAGCCCTGGAAGAGTTTGATGCCGATCTTGTGGTGTACAATGCCGGCACGGACATCCTTGAGGACGACCCGCTCGGCCTTCTCAGCGTCACCAAACAGGTCGGGCTCACCAAATAACTTGTCTCAGAGTATTATTTTATCTGCTTAGTGTACTGCCCAAAGGTAATTGGCAGGTCCTACTGAATTGATACCTACTTCAGTTACTCAGATACAGACGCAAAGCCGCTTCCACCAACACATGAGAATAATACAAAGCTAGTATTAATATTGAACCTCCGTATTATATATTAAAAAAGAATGTCGAGACGATCGTGATTAGGTTCGTTCGAATTTCCAAATCCCGTTTAGCAGTCTCATTTGTAATTCAAATATTCAGCTACTCCAAGAGCAATCCATCGATACGACAACCTAAATTGCCCCGCAGAAGAAATAGAGGCCACTTAACCCTACAAAGTTTGCTTGCAATTCACCTCGAGGACTCTCGTCTCCTAATCGCACCCTCGTTCGTCCGTCTGTCTGCGTACTTCGGCTACAACTGATGCTCTCGAAGGTTTTAGGTCCAGCTATAGCTACCTTGGTCTGTTGAGGTTTCCTTATCTTGTGCAACCTAATGTTAGGGATTTTGCGCTCTCTCGGGCGCACTATAAATGACCGGTACACAGGTTATCTTTCGACTTAGCACTCCTTGATGTAACTTTTTATCACTACTTTTCACATTCTTTCTATTTTTACGGATCTCATCCTTGAGTTTCTCAGCCCTCATAGGCGGGGGATCTCCATTTGTTGTTTCATCCATGCGTTACGAGTCACCGGGTCGTCGCCTGGACTGTGGAGGAGGCTCTTGATCCCCATTAATGGCTTGCTATTAACCTCACGACTTATATTTATACCTACTCTCTGAAGTTACAAAACAACAACTACGGTGTCAAGTATCAAACATAATTCTTTAATTACCATTGTGGCGGCTTAGCTGCTTAATACAGACACAACGCTGAATCCCCTAGAAAGGGGGCTGGCTGACGGCAAGGCTCACCGAACACTAATCTCATGCAGTCACACTCAAACAGGTTTGACCAGGACCTCGCAACACACTTTGAGCTACGAGTGACTTTGGGCCAGGAGTGGCTTTGGGTCAGGAGTGATGTCCAAGATCAGTGTCGGCAGTAGAGCCCGGCAGCATTTACTAGTTTACCCCTGTTTCGTCTTAGTTGCAGGGCCCTTCCCGACCTATGATATGGCGAGTCTCAACAAGACGTCAAAGGCGGGAAAGCACATTAGAGCCGCATCAAAGTTGATCCATTCACCACCATTCTCATTTCACGCCAATCCATTGCACGCTCTCTCGCTACCTACACTTGTCTCTCCTTCCTAACGCCTCTAACTAATACAACTAGCTAATTCAATAGCAATTAATAATCTTGTCATATCAGTGCCGGTGTCTATCATTTTATTTCCTGAGCTGTCAGTAATTACATATCTTGTCTAGGGTGTTATCCGGCGTGACGAGATGGTTTGGCGCATGGTTCGCGAGCGCAACGTGCCTCTGATAATGCTGACGAGTGGTGGCTACCAGCGCTGCTCTGCCGCAGTCATCGCGGACTCCATCGCCAACTTGCACCGCATAGGCCTAATAGATCTTAAACCTGCCACTGTGGTGACCGCTCCCCGACACCAGCATCCTACTGCTGCTGTTGCTGCCACTACCACAGTAGGTCCCGTCACGCCGGACTGTGGTAGTAATCTCACTACGCCCGATGATGGTGGAGGGAGTAGCAAGAAGCAGTTGTCCACGCCTTCCTCTTCGCCACCCTCCAAGTACACGGCCTTCCTGTCCCGGTGCGGTGGAGGAGGCCGTAAGAAATCTTCTGCTGTGAGCGCCTCCGAGTCCTCCACTCCTTTGTCAGGCAGGTACAGCGTGACGGACTCCACCACATCTTCGCCCCCGCCACATGCTCCACAGCTGCAGCTTCAAGATTCACAGCCACCGGGGCTGACAGTAAAACAACATCGATCGGAAACTGAGTTATCTGCAGATGCTGGTCTACACGACAGTAAAAGTAATGGCGCGTCACCTTCAAGGGAGTCTCCGGAGGATCAGTCGTCTTCGAGTCAAGCTCTACCGCAGCCTTCCTCTTCCTCGTTGTCTTCGCCACAACAGCCGCAGCAACAACCTCCATCCTTCATTAACATCCGCCCCAACAGTGAAATTCGACACAGCATTGTGTCTCCAGACAGCCTGGGCTACGCCACGCCTCGCAGCACCATCCAGCCGCTGATGCAGACTGTCACCTCTCCCGGCACCCCGTGTAGCCCCGCCTCCCTGCAGCCCACCATGACTCAACAACCCAGCCTTACCGACTCCCTGACTCCACCATCCCCCGCCTACCGCAGCGTTGCAGGCTCTATCAACACCGTTCACACCATCAACAGCCCACACACAGACAACAGTGGCAACACTCCCCCGCCTCCTCACCTCTCCGAGGAGGGGCAGGACACGCCCCCTCCACACCACAAGAGCCTCGAATCCACTCTGAGCCACCACACCGCCGGGTCAATCACCACGCCGCCCTCGCACTACGAGTCAGCTGATTCCATAAACTTGTCAGGGTCTCTTGTCAGCAATAGCGCCTTCATCCCGCCATAGCGGTCGCGGAGCTGGCTTAGTTTGTTCTGCATGCTTCAGAAACGAAGGGGAGTTTGGATAATGATGTTCAGCGCTGCTGTTTGATAGTGGCTTGACTTATTATTTCGTTTTGATTTCAGTGGAAAACTTATTTAATGGCGCATGCTAAAGACTATATTGTCACGAGGATTTAACATCCACAGCTTGCATATGCCTTCATTGTTCTACGCAATTCAACATCATTCCTTTATGTGATATTATATGTAGCTAATACAAAAGGCTGGTTATGCTAACCATTCTTTAGTTGAAAATCAGGATGTGAAGTATGTCTAAATCATCTCGCACCACAAGGTGTGATGTATCGCAGTTGTTATTTTACATTTCACTCATTGAAAAGGTGCAAATGCCACCTAGATGAATTAAGATTTAGCGCCTTTGATGATTAAAATAATCGCCAAAAAGGCACTTATTTGCGAAGTAGTAGTATTTCCAGCAAAGTTGATCGTGGCTTATGAAATTCATGGATGGTATTTTTCAGCATACTTTGATCAGGTTGAAATGTGGGGAACGGTTTGAGATTTTGATTATGTCATTAGAATTTTTCGCCATGTTACAACGAGTTAGGTTTTCTGGGTCTAAAATTATTACTTGACACTTTAGTGCTAAAAGGTAAGGCCAGAACCTTGTAATACACACTTCGGGTCAGGAATGAGGCCAGAGATCAGTGTCAGCAGCAGGGCCTGATTACTGTTGCTAATTTACCCCTTCTGCATTGATTTGAATTTTTTTCTTTATGGTCAGATTAGTCCTGTGAAGTCAAGAAAGTTTTTTATACATTTTACTTGATTTAAATGAAGAGCTGATAAGGAAGCTTCTCTTTGAAAGGCATTGTATGCTATTCAATGTTACAAAAGTATAAAATTGTCTTTAGGGCGTAGATTTTACTTCTTTCTGCTCGTTAACGTTTGCTTGCAGTGGAAATATAACTATGAAAAACATATCTTAACCTGCTGAAATTTTGTAAAAATTATGTAACATTGAATACATTGCACTTTTTCGGTTGTAGTTGTAACTTAGCCTCAGCTCCTTCTGGGGTGGAGGAGCCTCTGATATGTAACTACATGATGGTAATCTTACGGTTAATGCAGGCCTCTACATTAAGCTCGCACTTTGAGAAAACTGCTGCCGTCTCGCGGGTACTCCCTTAGATCACGCACCGACGTTATAGAATGATTGAAGCTGCTGGGTGCGATGACTTAACGACGTCATTACGTGCTTTCGGGCTCTCTCCGGCAGCACCGCTACTCATCGGAAAAAGCATTCACCACTCTATATTGTTATAACCGAGGGCCCTGTGGTGCCCGCACTACAGCCTCGACAGGTACCCTGTCCCAGATGGGCAACCCCTAACTCTATGTATCTGTTTAATTAAGCATAGATGTGATTTGTTTATTTCGGTGGGCTTGACACGGGTTTAGTTGATAGTGACAGGGATGAACCTTGTTAAAGTGTGTCCACTTGCAGATGGGGATAGGTGCGTTTTTGTACAGCACCCTCATTCTATGGGAATTCGGCCTTGCGTCTATATCTGTATCTCTGTACAGCCTGCTGCGATTCGTATGGGAGTACTGTTTTCTTTGTTGGTGTTGTTGCTCAACTCCAACTCCCCCTGCGATGGAGGAGCCACAACCAGCGCACAGCCCGAGGTCCGGGAACCCACCGACGCGTGTGTGTGTTGGGAGTGCTACAGCCGGTGACAGGCCCTATATCAGATCTGCACCCCTGAGGTAGTTGATGCAGTCGCGCGGCCGCTCCACCGCTCCCATAGTGGAGCCTACCGGGTGCGATGATTGTGCTCGACGTCATGACGTGCTCGACCAAATCGGGTGAACCCAGGCACCGCAAGCAGAGATCAGAAAGGATATTTTCCAGTTTGTCCTGGTATGACTGTAGAGCCGTGTGGTGCCCGTACCGCAGCCTCAACAGGTGGACCCTGTCACCCCTGGGCTGCCCCAACTCTTCCAAGTACACCCCAGGCGGGTGGCCCTGCAAGATCGTGTTGATTCTCTGTTCATCTAATGCAAGAGCTGTGAAGTGAGTGTGTGTATCTGTTCGTGCGTAGATGTGCTATCTGTAGGTTCAGGAATGGTCGCATAAAGGGAACCGAAGTGTGTGACCGGTGTGTTATGTAGGTGTCGGTTGGTTGGACGAGGGTTCAGTAGGTTGTGGCAGAGATGTGCCAGGTCTGAGATCTTTTTGAAGAATTGGGTCCCTTTCCTATAAAGATAATGCTTGAGATGGAGGACCTTAGTTTCTTCATTCAAGTGCGGAATGGATGTGGTCTGTGTACAGCCCGTTGCGATGCGCAAGGTCGTGTTCGGTATTCTTTGCAGGGAGTTAATTTGTGTGGGTGCAAGGTCCGAGGACCCAGCGTTGTTTGCATAGGAGATAACGGGCCTGATGAATTATTTGTATGGTGTTGTAATTTATTCCTTCGAGTGACCTGTTTTCTTTGTAGTGAGTTTATGTGTGTTGGAGCAAGGTCAAAAGCCCAGGCAGTGTTTACGAGGAAAATGATGGTTGTGATGAAATATCATTCCTATGTCATATGTTACTTGATGGCTTGCTACTGTAGTCTGCTCGCAAGCCTACCAGAAAATAAATTAGCAAGCCATCCCTTATTACTTGGATGGATGTGTGTGATGATTATTTTGTTTGCGAAGACGCGTCGTAGAAATGTGTCGAAGGTCTTGAGTACTAACGTCAATAACGCATACTAGGCCGTGTGCGGCTGACTTCTTTTTGGTGAGGTCACGGTGTGAGGTTGCTGAGCAGTGTGGTTGTGGACTGTTGTGTCCTTAAACCGTGTTATGTCGAGGAGGGTTAGGCTATAGGCATAAATCTTGTGCAAAACCAGTGTCTAACATTTCTGATGGATGTGGGAGGAAAGAAAAAGGTCTGTATGAGGCTGGTCCTTTAGGTGCTGTGTTAGACTTGAAAATGGGTATGATTTCAGCGTGTTTCAAGGTTTTGAACCTTATTTTGTGTAGAAAGTGAGGTTAACAATGTCTTCGAGTGCCAAGGCCGTGTGCGAATTTAGTTCTTTAAGATGAATACCAATCGGTCAAAGGCCGTTGCAGTTGAGTTGTTCATTTGGGATGCCGGCTATGGTCATCGCTTACGTAAAGAGAGAATAGTTTATTCAGCCATTTTTTTTGGATTTGGAGCTTGACAAATAAGTCCAAGTAAAAAATACTTGCATGACGCCGGAGGAGTTAGACATGTGGCAGCAAGTAAGGCATTTGTGAATATTTTTATGTTGAATTTCCTATTTGATCATTGGTTTGCTTGGAGGTCTTACAACGACTTCGGCACCTCTAGTCTGCGTGAGCAATCGTCGGTACCCATGCGGCGTTCTGACAACGACATCGACACCTCTAGTCTGCGTGAGCAGGCGTCGGCAGCCATGCGGCGTTCACAACGAGATTAACTAACAGGTGGTGCGAAATAAATAATCAATTAACAGTTTTCGATATGTATGTTATTTAGATATATAGCTATCCAGTTTCCAGAATTTATTTAGAAGCTTATTGCAATAGTCTGTAGTTTTTTCCCCCTCTTCATGCGAATTATGCGAAGAGCTATCTGATTACTATTTTAATTTGGAAATCACTGCTTTAGCTGCTGTACGGTGGGCTGAGTTCGGATCCTCACTGTACACCAGTTCTCTTGACCTTAAGATTGTATTTCGTTCTGATCAGCTTAATTAGTTTTGTGTTCTGTAATATTTGTGATTCTTCTCTTCTTCGCAGTATTACTGGGATAGTTTGCTAATGATCAAAATCATTGGAGAGTAGGTATGAAGACGGGCGCTGCAACACCCTCCGTCGTGTTGCTTATTTGATCAGTTTTTATGCAAATTAGGTGCCACTTGGTTTTCTTATGAACAATATTTGAAAGTTATTGTGTTTTTCAGGGAAAATGGATAACTATTCTCCGCCGGCATCATAAAAGATCACGTTCGATGTCGAAAAGACATTGACTCCAACACGGTAAAAATTTGTATCGCTTTAATTCTTAATTGGAAGGAGAGTTTTGCCTGTCAAGTCGACTGAGAGTCCTGTTAAGACGGGCTACGGTAATTGTGCCCTCACTGTTCCGGTGCACTCGATCTCCTGTGATGAAACTAAACAGCCTGACGACTTAACGCATCACTAACTGATGATAACAGACCGATTATGTCTTAACTCATCACTAACTGATGATTTGATGTTCGCCGTTAGAGGGACATACCACGTTAGAGACCCTGGTCATTCTCATCTAATATTTCTCTTGTGTGACACTTGCTTCGGGTAGGTACGTGTTTTTTCATGTATGTGATAGCTTTATCAGACTCTATTGATTGTGTGACTGTCACAGAACTACAAATTGCTTGGTCGAGTGACCCACTACGATGCGATAGTATACAAATGATGTTTCTCGTTCTATTGGATTGGATTCTATATTGGATTAGAATTCATCCATAAAACGAAACCATTTTTGCGGCAGCTTTTAAGTGATAGATTGACTTCACCAAAACTCGACACTAGTAAAAAGTAGTCCTGCCTGTGCCTGCGTCCTTGGATCAACAACATGATGTTTTTGCGCTTCTTTGCTCTGCATTTTCATTCCGATTGTGACAAACTTTTCGCCATGCCATTGTGATCTGTGCCAAAGACTACAGCTACAAAGAAAGCTGACAGGAGCTTAAATAACCAGGAATTGTTACAAAGTTGATCACTTATGTCTCGGCACTTTTTAACTAGCAACAGGGTTGAATCCTGGCAATCAATGATACAGACCTTCAAAGTTTGTTGAATTGTCTCCTACACTGAATATATAATGTTTTGACGAATTCTCGTGGTAGGATATGCGACCTAAGGCTGATTGTACGTGCCCTTGTTTACCCAATCGTTTACCATTGAGCTTGAGCCAATTCCTTTTTGGGTTGGGAATGGCTCGTTGGCACAACTTCCTATCCTGCCTCCACAGGTTGAGGCGATTCGAGTTGTTCGCGACGAGCCGAGACAGGCCGAAATGATTCGAGACAACCGAGATGAGCTGAAACGAGGGGTCTCGGGGGACTCGGGGAGCTCGAGAAGATCCGGGGGACTTGGGTTACCCTCCGGGATTCATCGGGCTCTTTTGGGACCCAAGGGACCTATGCCCCTCCTTCACCCTATCCCCTTAAATAATAAGTGCAGAATCATTAATCTGAACAGTTTTTCTGCCCATGATGAACCTGCCCCTACTCTCTTCTTCACGATCCACAATTTTGTCATGTATAATAGTTCTGGTGTATATGTGCGGGAGTTCCAGTTTGGGACTTTGTGAACGGGTGTTTTTCCTTCAGCCTGAGCTCGCCCGCGCGTGCACGGACCATATGTAGTTTCTGGGGTTGACCTGGACTGCGTATCTATTAACCTTGTGACGCGTTGCGGTTGTTATTGATCTAATCCGTGAAGCCATAGACTTTGTACCAATTTTGACGATACCATCTGTGCGCACTGGCGTGCATGTATATGACTCGAAGAGTTCTGAGGTTGGAGGTGGGGATTCGTTTCGTCTGATTCTTCATCTTACCTAAATAAATAAATTGTACCTCTACTAAACTAGACCGCTAGCTGTAAACATTGTGTTGCGTTGCTGTCGGAGCTGACTTTGTACGTGTAGCCGTAAACCTTGTATATACCAGTCTCGACGATGCTACCTGTACGCACTAGCATGCGTACATATTACTCTTGAAGTTCTAAATGATTGGAAGCGGAGATCCGTTTCGTCTAAGCGTTTTCCTTGTGCGCACCAGCGTGCGTCTGACATTGCTAAAATTTTGACATTTTTTTTAACTTCAACAGCGTTTTTTTTCTCGCACACTGAGGCGTGCGAGCCTACTGGAATCCATGATCACCGAGCTCTACGGGAGAGTCTATTATGACTCGCGTTGAGGCTCTGGTGGAAATGAGAATCAAATCAAACCTGCCTCCACAGCTCATGTCAACGTTGCACGTGATCAAGTACAGCTGTTTAATAACCAATTAGATCATCTTATTCTAGTCACTGCGGCATTTGGGGCATTTTTTGGTGTAACGATAATTTTTTATGCTGTGATTGGTTTGTTCAACCGTCAACTGCGTTTGTTGAATACTATTGAACCAGTTATCTTGGGACTGTGATCATCCAAGGTGATCGGCGCATTTGCCGTTTAGATAAGGAATGGCAATACAATCGAAGTTTCTCTGAATGCATTTTTTTCGAATTGCCCCCACTGAATTATCATATTTTATGTACTTTGATTGTTGCAACACGCAGGCCACAACACAAATGTTCCAATTTTTGTAGGCCTTAACTGATGAGCTAATTATTATTAATCACTTTTCTTTGCACTGAGGAAGTTGATTCACATCACGTTGGTAGACCATGAACGAATTCATTAGTTAGAACTACTAGCCTAGTCGGTGATTACTGTGTGATGAAGGTTAGTTTGCTTATTGTCTCTAGTTTGAAAACGCACGTTACCATGTAGTGTTCTGCAATAAACTAGCCGGTTTTGTGTATACCTTTGGAAAATATTACAAATATTGCGTTTAAGGATTTTTATGGTGAAAAGATACCAAAGTTAACAGAAGTTTTTGAAAATAGGTAGCTGTCTTCCACAGCATTGATTTTTAGTGTTGAGTCTTCAGCTTTATCATTAGCTACCCCGTTAACCAATGGGGCGTCCCACCTGCATTTATAACAATTAACCATAAAACCCTTCGCATTGTTATTCCAGTAACACGTGTGATCGTTTATCCCGTGTTGCTGTGTTGGTCTTCCAAATCTCTAAATTTCGGGAATCACCTACGTGAGTTTTTCACTTGCGGCGAAGTGGGCGAACTTACAGCCCTGTGATCGGTGGTGTGGCAAGGGAGATCTCGTATTGTTCTACTTCTCAGTAAGAATTAAATCGGTCAACTTCTGTGTCTCAGATTTATTGTAATTATTTGAAGGCTGTTTTTCGAGGATGGTCAATCTTGAAAGGTAGGCGGTTTGTGTCTGATAATGATGTTGATTTCCCAGTTTTCTTGACTTTGTGACGTGTGATCTAAGACAACCTACCTGAAGACGCGCGGGCACTGAGTTTCAATCCGTTCAATCAATCTCTCGAAGCCTCCTTCGAGAGATTGATCTATAGTTTCCAATCACTACTGGGATTTATGATACTGCATTTATTCCACAAAATTACTGCTAAATGAAATGAAATTCATCTCCGCTTTGTATGATTGCAAGGAAATGTTAGCTTAGTAATGGGGCAGCCCGTGCTGCCATTTGGCGAACCGACCCGTATCAGACTGCCGAACTGGAAAGGAATGCTTCATCCCCAACCTTGGGGTGGATGGATGCTTATTCATTTTATAGATCATTAACACTTTATTTTAGTATTTTATCATTTCTTCTTGCTTGGGCTCTATTATTTTTCTCTGCCCTTTTTTCATGGTGATAAATTTTGAATTTTATCATTATTATTATATGTATCGAGGTTGGTTGAGAGGAGGTGACCCAGGGAGAGGAGGTACTCGTGGGATCCGCGGGACTCGAGGACCTGGGGTTTCGGGAACCCGGGGGACTTGGGAGACCAGGTGGATTTGGGGTGGTTCACTTGGATCTTTCTGGGGCCTTTTGGGACTCCCTTGAGACCCTTTGGGAGCCTTTTGAGAAACTGTGGGACCCTAAAGAGGCCCCTCTGAATTCTGGAACCTCTGCCTCCCCCTCCCAGCGCTGTAAAACCCTTACACAGAAAAATGTTTGTGCGATGG
>SDVV010009695.1:0-16587 GCA_016164225.1 Gammarus roeselii | reverse complement strand
GGCTCTTATTTTGATACAGCAAAAAAAAAAAGGTTTCTATACCCTGGAAACTTGTAAACTTTGGAGCTTAGACGCGAAGAACAGTATGCGATGGTGTTTTCGAACTCACTGGTCACTCATTGGTTGCGATACTGCCTCTGCGCAAAGCTAAATGGTCTGGTACGTCAATCTGTCAAATAGATTTAAAGCATATGACCACAGACAATGAATCGGTATAGTTAGCACAGATCTGTGGTATACCTTGAAAAATTATTCAAGTATGCATGGAAGGTCATTTTGCTAGATGCGCTCAACTGATGGTGATTTCTTTTCAATACTAATCCCAAATCCTTTTCTTTGTCTAAACGCGCCACAGACCAGGCTCCGCTAGTCCTATACCTGCTTCTGATCCTACTACATGGAGGCAATTCTTCTAGGGCGGCGGTTCGTTTGACAACCACCAGAAAGCGCCGCAGCCCAATAGGAGGCTATGCTACTTATCTGGTCGGAACGCAAGTAGATCTTTGTAGATAAAATACAACAGCCTGTCTGGTTTGAAACCACGAGCCTTTTTTAAATTAGGGTAGCAGCGGAATTCATAGTTTCAATGTGGACATCATCATTAAGCTTATTCAAAGCCCGCTGCTTCTAATGTCTTTTAACACATTCCGTACACTATTGCAGCAGGCTTCCCGGGCTTGGCAGTGCTACTGCCTGGCCCCAAGCACCACTCTAGCTTCAAGAGGAAGCTCCTCTGGCCCGGCAGAACTACTGCGGGGCCTCCATCTCAGCTCTTGCTTAAGGAGGCCGCTACCTCGCGCAGGGCTCTGAACACCGCGCTTCGGGAGGGCGCTCCTCATACGAGAGCGCTACAGCCGGGCCAGGACTGCTTCAGCTTTAGGAAGGCGTTGCAGAGCTTCTGCAGGCCCCCCAGCATCGCTTCTACTTCAGGAAAGCGCTCCCCTGGCCCGGCATAGCTGCTGCAGGACCCCTAGCAGGGCCTGGATGATGGCGTCGTCCCCATAACTCGTGTCCAGCTTGTGGTCCCAATCCTGCACGCAGTCTAAGTCGCACTCGCTGGCCGCGTCATCTACCCCTGAGACCATCAAAAGTGAGTCAGCTCAGTGCAAGTGCGACAGCTCGACGCGCGTCGGAAAGATCTCGATAAGAGACGGTTACAGGTTCTGTGGTTCTCTCTAGTCAGAGGTGGGCAAGAACTGAAATTATATTTTCAATGCCAAATCAAGATTACAAAAATGAAATTCAATTTCTTATTAGTAAACAACAAGTATTTAAAATGAAGTGATCCTACACTCCACATTCTACAGCTTGGGCACACGACGCTGTCTTCAACAAGGTCTTACTTTCTACCACTGACCGGGAGTAAAGTTCCAGCCGCGGGCGGTGCGCACCTCGTCTGACGCGGTCACCCGCACAGTGACGCACGCTGCCCCGTACCGGCCCTTGAACTGCGCCAGGTCCGACACGCGCCGTACGTCGCTAACGATCCACACAGGGAACTGGTCGGCTGAGAGACAGGGGAGAGCATTGATGGTGTTGAAAATAGGAACGCGTAAGCAAGCAAGGCCCCTTTTCGATTATTAACACCAGATAATACAACAGTGAATACCGCATCCAACCTCATGTCACGCTCAACAACACTTCCATACCCCAGTCCCACTAAAACGATTCTTGGAGTAACTATGACACATGGAGGACGTTCAAACCTCACTCAAACGACATCAGCACTAAAGCCAAACCTCGACTGAACGTGACCTGGGCACTTAGCACAACTACCTACGGTCAGTCAATTGAATCCATTCCAATACTGTACAAACAATCCATCAGACCCATCATTACCTACACAAGCACCGCGTGATCCTCTGGCCTTGCTCCCACACACATTAAGGAATGCAAAAAAAGGCCTTACGCATCGCAACGGGCTGCACACAGACCGCACCCATTCCCCATCTGCATAGATTGCGGAGCCTGACATATCCCTGCTACCACCTATAGAACTTACATCAAGCCCACAGAAACATACATAGAACAGGCAGTGCATTTTATTTCTCTTTACACCTCATACTACAGACAACACATCTATGTACGAACAGATGCACACACACACTTCACTGCTCGTGCCCTGGCTGACCACAAAGCAAACACGATCCTAAATTGTCACCTAAGAAGGACAGGGTTCATCCGTCGCGGCTGAGATGCGGGCACAACACGGTCACCCAGTCATACCAACATACACTGAGGGACGTCCCTTCCGGTCTCTGTTTGTGGTGCAGGGGTTCACCCGATTCGGTCGAGCTCGTCAGAACATCGTGCTCATCTATTGCACCCGGCAGGCTCAATCATATATCAAGTAGATGCGTGATCTGTGGAAACGCCCGCGAGGCAGCATTTACGTCCTCAGGGGTGTAGGCCTAATATAGGGGCCTGCACCTGTTGTAACGTTCCTTACACACACAACAATAACGGTATCACATTTAACATGTAATTTATTTGTTTTTGTGTTATATCGAAGCTAAAAATGTCTAGATTCTTTAATGTGGAGTAAGTTCTGACGGCTTGTGGACCTAGGTGTTGAAAATGAATATCCGTTATGACGTCAAACCAAATTCTGACGGCGTGTGGACCTAGGTGTTGAAGATGAATATACGTTATGACGTCAAACTAAGTTCTGACGGCGTCTGGACCTAGGTGTTGAAGATGAATATACGTTATGACGTCAAATGCCGTTGCCGATACGTTTTGGTCTCGCTGAAGAAGGACAGGGTCCTGGCTAAAATAAAGGGTCGGGTCGATGATGGAATGGGTCAATCTGTATTTTGTCTAACTGCTTGAATATTTCACTCTTCCTATTGTCTGAATGGTAAGGTAGATGGGAAATGTTTGCATAGTATTGGCTGAGTACATATGCTGGTTGAAGATATGAAGGAAGGGTGCAAGTGTAGGATGGTAGGATTGCTTCATGCGTGTTTGTATTTGTTTGTGCGGTTCCTGACTGCTCTGACTGTTTTCATAACTTAGATTGTGAAATTCGGAAGTTTGTGTTTACCAGCATATCCCGCCATAAGTTGGCTTGTTGCTCCCGGATTTCAGCGATTCAGGATCTACTTATGAGTCATGGGTTAGAATCTAGCTATATGATTCTGTCGTAGGTGAAGAGTAAATTACGGAGGTGGTTTCGCTGCTGAATTTTGCGCTCACTGGAGGTCGAGAAAAGGATTGAACCCATCGACGAACACGGCGGGTATATACGGTCAGTCTGCAAGGTTAAGGCGGTGGTGAGGTGATTTGTAGCAACGTCAGTAACTGTCGCAGTCGTGTAGAGGGAATTCTACTGACGCCGTTATAAAAGGTAACAGGAGGTTTGATGTGGATTGTGGATCGAAGTTGATAATTGATGACTATTGGGAGGTTTACAAGTATTAGAAGATAGCAACAGGCCATTTGGCGCAAATTAGGTTGCCTCCCACTGACAATGAGATTAGTTTTGAAGTAGAACGTCATTAAGATTAGACTAGAGTGACAAGTCTTTCTAGCGCACTGGAGTCATCGTCCTTCTGGCGCCGATTGTCAAACCAGCAAAACAGTGCTGCATCATGTTAGTCTTTGTTTTTATTGTTCTTTTAATATTAGGGTTAGGTTTAC
Organism: Gammarus roeselii; assembly: GCA_016164225.1. Lineage (NCBI taxonomy): Eukaryota > Metazoa > Arthropoda > Malacostraca > Amphipoda > Gammaridae > Gammarus > Gammarus roeselii. The sequence goes on along the minus strand of SDVV010009695.1, from coordinate 12,945 downwards.
TACTGCGCAAAGTCAAAGTCCTTTACGCGGCGAACGTCTATGGTATGTACGGGTGCCACAGGAGGTACAGGAACTCCCAAGGTGCTGAGGCCATATGATCCCAGCACTCCCCGGATGGCAGTAAGGAGGAATAACACACTACCTACCCTGCTTCAGAGCCCCAAGGATCCGCAGTAGCCCTTAAGGTGCCGGGCTACGCGCTCCAACCTGCTGAGGGGGAAGATGAAGAAGAGACAGAAAACGGGGATCCCATGCATGAGATCTTCACTAGGTGAAGGGAATATCACGCATGAGAACAGCAAGAATGAAAAGAAGAAGAAATAGTCGTTGAAAAAGGTTGCATGAAAGAAAGAGCGCTACTTGGCCGTTATTTGTCACCCGAAAGGAGAATAGTTAGGACCGATATGTGTATGTTTGAGTGTGCGTGTCTGTGTGCTCGTGCGTGCGTGTGCATGTGTGTGCAACGACTATTATGAGAGTTGTTAAGGAGTCTGAGACAAGTTAAAGTAAATTTGAACTAAACATAAGATGCAAATGAGATAAATCAAAGTTAAGCATATCAGTATGGGTCAGAAAAGGAGAGATAGTGAAGGATGAAGAAGAGGGGAGTCTGAAGGGAAATAAGGGTGTTCACCCCTTGATTGGGCAGTGACTTCGCGCGGCCCGTGAACCTAACAGATGCTTAGGGGGGGGGGGGGAAACGTCATTGAGCGCAGCTTATATCTATATAGTATATGTAGCAAAGGGTCAGGAATGAGAACGGTTGAAGTAGGGACTAGCACTTAATCATGATACTTGAAACAACTCGAATAAGCACCTGCAGAGAAAGCCACCAACAGCCACACTATACTGATATAAGATAGTCTGAGTATTAACTTTCGTTAAATCATTGGTGAGCGGTGTCATTGCTGGACACCGCTTTGCAGCCGAGTGGGTACCGATGTCGGGTACCATTTTTACACTCATATGCTGGCACATGAAAGACACTTTTTGAAACGTGTTACTTCTGTCTACACCAGGAAGCGAAATTAGCGGCGATTTTCGTAGAAATTGTCAAGCCCTAACTTAGACGTTTCGATTGTTTTGCTGTTTACAACTTCAATTGGAAGTGCGTTCCATTCCTCGACAACTCATAACGTGAAGAAGGTACGCGTTATCTCGAGTGGAAAACATTTACCAACGATTTTGTAATCAATAATCCTGGTCACTCCGTTTGCATCTAGAGAAACGTTTGCGAGTGGGTGTATCTGGATATTTTATGTGATCAACGTGTCAATATAGTGAAAGGGAATATTACATTATGGGAAAATTACGTCTTCCAGGAGAGAAGCACCCAGAGTAAAGGGACGGGGGATGTCAGGTGTCGGTGCGGGATGAAGGGTGCCATTGTTAAGGTCAGTATTTTGTGGGTTGGATGACAGTTAAGGTGTCGGTGCGGGATGAAGAGTGCCATTGTTAAGGTCAGTATTTTGTGGGTTGGATGACAGTTAATGCAGAAGCGTAGCTAGAAGGTTGGGGGAATGAGAGGGAGTAGGGGCAAGTGACCGCTTCCCTCCTCTCATTTAGGTTCAAAAATGAAAAGAATGCATAGGGTCAAAAGTTGAAGGAATGCATAGGGTCCAAAGGAAAAGGAATACATAGGGTCAAAAGAACTAGGTTTTATAAGCCAATTCAATGAATGATGGAAAAATCCACCCCTCCCTTTCAGAAATTAATGATATGCATCTGTTCAAATGTAGTAAGCAACGGTAAAACCCTTGAGCTCAACAGTGCAGAATGAAAATAATGGCATCTGGCACTGATTGTAGGGAAACTTAGCTCACCCATGGCTGCTGATCGCTTTACGACAGGCAACAAAACCATGTCAGCGCCAGATGTGGTAGCAGTTGTAAATATGAAGTCGACAAGAACAATGTATAAATATCCATAACTTTTGAATTCCTAATCAAGAGAAGATTGTTAAAACATATTGACATAGCTATAAATCAGTTCAAACTTCCGAAATCAAAAGCACTGGTCAGGAACCTTCAACTTTTTTTTTACACTGACGAAAAGAACAACTATTAAGCCAATTCAATGATTATTAACCCAATTCAATATCCGGTTGATAGTTTTAATTTGTAAATCTTCCCAGAATATCAACTGCATGCTACAAACCAAATTGCATCCGTAGAAGAACGAATCACGGTCAGCCCGAAACAGCACCCACCTTGGTACATCTCTAAGGCCTTATCGATGAAGTAGGCAGGGTCCTTGTTCCTGATCGCCTCGCTCCAGGCGATCATGTCGAGGCGATGCTGCTCCTTGTACTGCGAGGCTGACAGCAGATCCTCGTAGTTCAAGTTGTGTTGCAGGGCGTACTGCTTCTTCAGGGGCCCTGACACACGCACCACGACGCCCGCTTCGGGTGGCAGGCTGTAACAACAACAGGAGGTCAGGAAGCGGGGCGGCTGGAGCCGAATAAAGTGCCTTTCAACTCTGAAAAGACTGGTCAGTTTAGCGCATGACGCCCCAGAGCGCCGGCAGCAGAATGTTCAGCATTGAATACTCCGAGATGACAGGGTGTTAGGTTCTGATACTAGATTGCAGTAGGATTAGTCCAGTCAATTCGTTGGGAGCTCGAGTCACTAGCCCACGGGACATCCACCAACAGTAAATTAACAAGAAATAAATTCGGAATACTTTTTGCCGTTTACGGCTTGGTCACATTCAAACTAATAGAGACTTTCAAACGAAACCTAATTTTTTTTTCCCGCAACGAGCAAACATTTTAAAAATTCAAATTGCGATAGTGATATTCAAAACATAGAAGCCGTCATGAACATAGAAGCAGTCATGGTCTAATTTGAAACAATATACTTGCGTTGTTCATTAAAAGTCCTTATCATGCCAAATACAATGTTAATCACGCTAAAGCATTTCAATAAAAACTTAGCGCCAAACTAAGTCGAATGTTCAGAACCATATGATACATATACGTTATTAAATAAAGCACTAACGGTACAAACCCTGAGCGAGTTATCGAAACGGTTCGCGGGACCTTTACAATTACAACGACTGTACTGTACGTTCATATTGCTCTTTTTGCACGGCTTTTGCCTAGTAACTGAAATGATTGCATGCACATTACACACAAGGATTCAATCCTTACCTGCTCAAGAACTTGTCAGTAACGAAGTCCTTGCCAGATTTCCTCTTACCGGAGAAGAGAAATATTACTTTAGGATTCGCCATCGTCTGAAATACACATGGTACGTCTGAAAAATACAGGGCAGACACATGACAAAAAGTTGAACAATATATATCTCAAATGTATTCAATTTCAGAAAGTGAATGAGAATATTGGGAGATTTTCTACCAATGCCACCATTGATATCAACACTTACAGATATAATACCGCAGGGAGTCGACATAATCATTAATGTGTTCATTCTCGCAATTAGACTGAAACAGTATAAGCATTGAGGTCAACCAAGACACGATGCCTGCTGTGGACTCGTTCCAGGGAGAATTGCCAACGGCCTCTCCAAGTGGCAAGGCGAATTACATTGCCGCAGGCATTGGGCAGGGAGGGAGGTACGAGTCGGTGTAACCAGGGAGGCCCTCTACCATATGTATGTATGTATAGACATACAGCCGTTTTCCCCTAATTAGGAGGGTGGCTAAGTTAGGCTGACACAGAGGGGGAAGGCGCCCAATATCCCCGCCACAAGACCGCCGCGTCCATGCCGAGGCTCGAGCTCGCGACGTGCAGCACCAGAGGCTGGCACTGCAGTCGGATACGCTAACCACTTGATCGCGGCGGCCTCTACCATATACGCGAAAGCAAATGGAGTCGAAATAAGTTACTAACATCAACTTTAGTTTTAAGAGGTAAAACACAGAGAGTTACACCAAAAAAAATCGCTGAAAATCTTTACGGAGTGGTAAGGAAGATAGATCGAGAATGAAAAACAGAAATGACGTATAACAACTGAATCTGTAAATACTATGAAAAAACATTCAACTGAGTTTATACATGCACGCTCTTGAATAGACAAATTAAGAGTAAGAAATAACATGAGATTCTTCTAAGTAGTTTCCTAACAAATTGTAAGTGAGCAAATACATAGCAGCTTTCAAGTGTTTTACTGCTAATCGTTTTACTGAAGAACACGACACATAGGCCACTTAGCAGTGAAGTTCAAACTTAGGCAATTCAACACAGTTCAACCGTAACCTCCGAAATACGGTAACAGTAGAGAGCTGAAGAGCAGAGAATGGGACTGGGTGCACCGACAGATCCTCTGCATCCGCAGCACACCGAGGGTCTACAAGCAGACCAAAGAGAGCGAAACAAATGAGGAAACTTTGCATAAGGTATGCACCAACATAGAAACCTGATGCATGAGAACAGCTAACAAGTTAAACCATAGATAATGGTTGAGTGAAATCGTGCATCTTCCTAGTGTGACCTCGACCAAACACTAGAACATCCTCTGGTCTTTGATTGCTGAAGCATACGTTGACTAGGCTTACCTACAAAACCTACAACTCAGCAGAAGGTCTCTGCGGAAGTCGAACGATAAAGCGTACGTTACTTGATAGAACCCACCGCACTAGAAGACACTGTCACTTGAATATACTTGATAGAAGGAAATACAAGTGTTCTAGGTGAAGTACTCACCCGTCGCAGTCAACGTTGGACGAAATATGCCAGAAGCTATGTTCCTATACAGAGTATTTTGCTCTATCTAGCACCATTTAGGACGTCAGTCTTCATCACTTCATTAATGGTCTCAACGGTGGTGGAATACACTTAAGCCAACACTGTGGTTCACAGGGTCCGAAGCATCGACAGCTGGTAGTTGTTAGCGCTTGGATGTACCTTCTCATGTACTCCGAAACAATTTACAGGAACTAGTTTGTACAATACTCAAAAAATTAAAAACTAATGCTACTGCATGGTCCACTCGTAGTCACTATGACGATAAATTATCTGGCAAGCGCCTCGAGCTTCATGAAAGTACTTATGAATGACAAGCACCTCGAGCTTCATGAAGGTACTTATGAATCATCTGGCAAGCGCCCCAAGCTTTATGAAAGTATTCATGAATCATCTGGCAAGCGCCTCGAGCTTCATCAAAGTACTTATGAACCATCTGGCGAAAGCCTCGAGCTTTATGAAAGTGCTTATGAATGGCAAGCACCTCGAGCTTCATTGAAGTACTTATGAATCATCTGGCAAGCGCCCCGAGCTTCATGAAAGTATTTATGAATCATCTGGCAAGCGCCTCAAGCTTCATGAAAGTACTTATGAATCATCTGGCAAGCGCCTCGAGCTTCATGAAAGTACCTATGAATCAGCTGGCAAGCGCCTCGAGCTTCATGAAAGTACTTATGAACCATCTCGCTAGCTCCTCAAGCTTCATGAAAGTACTTACGAATCCTCTCGCAGGCTACACAAGCTTCATGGAAGTATTTATGAATCAACTCGTCGCAAGTGCCTCAAGCTTCATGAAAGTACTTAATTTGAACTTGCTGATACACAAGAAGTAATGATTTACCATCTACGAATAAAATCCTCGCATGTTACTTACAAATCGCGCTTCCACGGATTTCGCTAAACTTACGGAAAAACAAACATAGTATCCATGATTGCGTCAATGAGATTAAGATGTTCAGCTACACCGGAGCCCTGACAGGAGACTTAGTAAGCGCCACCGTGGGCGCGAAGTAAATAATACTATTTTGTACATAACGCGAGTCACAACAGGCTCCCTCGTTGAGCTCGACGATCATGGATTCCGGTAGGCTTGAACACCTCTGTGTGCAAGAAAAACAACGTTGTAAAAGTTGGAACAAGTTGAAAAATTTGTTCGTGTCAGACACGCTGGTGCGCAGATGATAAACGATTAGACGAAACGTATCTCAGCTTTCAATCATTTAGAACTTAATGACTAATATGTACGCACGCTAGTGGGTACAGGTAGTATTGTCGAGATTGGTTCAAGGATTACGGCTACACTGACAAAGTCAGCTCTGACAGCAACGCAACACAATGTTTACAGCTGCGCGGTCTCGTTCAGTTGTTACAGTACAACTTATTTATTCAGGTAAGATAAAGACTCAGACGAAACGAATCCCCCACCTCCATCCACTCTAACTTCAAGAGTAATATGTACGCAGGGGAATCTGCGCGCTCGTTACCTCTTATTCTTATGTGCCCAGGGATCCAGCAGAATTCAATCGCATGACCAGTTCCGGACATTGTGATTAGGTCGTGCTGCATTTTGCGAAGTGCAGGGTGTTCATAGTGCAGATTTATCAGCTGAGTGAGAGCGGTCAGATTGTCCGAAAATACGACTTATTCAGGGAGGTGGTCAGTTTTGACAATACAGATGTCTAGTTCGAGTGCGTAGAGCTCTGCAGAGTACACCGAGTCCTCTCGGGGTAGGGTTGCCCAAAGTGTGGTCTCCCCGCACACGACGGCGGCTCCCACACCGTCCACTTTTTGTGAGCCGTGGTGTATATATGACGATGCTCGAGTATTGCTCCTCAAGAAGTCTTGAAAATTCTCGGCGGTACGTGTTTGTTGAAGTAGTTTCTTTAGGGTACACTTGCAATTCTAGGTTGACCAGCGGTGGGCTGATCATTCACGTTGGTGTATTGATTTGAAAAATTCGATGGGAGAATAAAGGCTTGATAGCCTTGAGATTGATGTTGGGCGAGGTTAGTAGGTTGTCCACGCATATTGAAAAAGGTGGGCGTATACTCTCCTTTGCCGCAAATAGGCGTTTATTGGAGATATTGGGGACGTCGCCGAGTGCTGGGTTGTTTATACGGTTTCTAGTCTTGAAAGAGTATTGTGGCTAGAGTTTGTCTCACCGGAGCGGTAGTGGAAGCTTGTTAGGTAGCACATTGATAGACTCTAAGGGAGTGGAACGGAACGGGCCGGTTGTGATACGCAGAGCATTGTTGACGATGATCGAGTGGTTTTGGCGGCAGAGCCGTAAACAACGGCTCCGTAGTCAGTACGCGAGCGTATTATTGCTCTGAACAACATCATACCGGTGTCCAAGTCGGCACCGAATTTCAGCGATGTTACCGATAGAGTAGGTCATGTTGCTCGTTTACTCCCAGTCAACAGAGCTGCAAAATGAGGTCGCCATGTGAGTTTAGAGTACCACATGAGACCCAAGAATTTTATAGGTTTTTCGTATACTAGAGGTGTGTTATGAAGCATTAGGTTTAGTTTCAGGTTTAAGCCGGGTACAAGGGTAAAGTGCATGCTTTTAGTTTTAGAAGGCGAAAATCGGAATTCGCTTAAAAACGCCCAGTTTCAGACTAGGTTAAAACATTTCTGGAGTTTATGTTGAATTGTTAGAATGCTTGGATGCCTGTATCTTATTTGCAGGTCATCCACGTTTAGTGTAGAGGAGTCTTCCATCACGCAGAAGAATGTCGGCTAGCTGGTATATTTTGAGGATAAAAAGACTTACGCTAAGGACGCTTCCCAGCGGACTCCCATTTCTTGAGGATACGATGGTAACAGGGTGTCTCCGACTTTGACCCTGTAAGTACGGTTTGGCAGACATTTATGGATAAAACGTGGTAGGTGTCCTCTCAGGCCTTTGCGGTGGAGATCCTTCATGATTCCGTATTCCTTCCAAGAAGTAGCAGTAGTGGTATTAGTATTAGTAGTAGAAGCCGTGTCGTATGCTTTTTCAACGTCGAAGAATATGGAGATCACGTGTTCCCCTCGGACAAAAGCCTTTCTAATGTCTGATTCCAGTCGTACAAGGTGGTTTGTCGTGGAGCGGCGCTTGCGACCGCCGCATTGGATGTTGTTGAGGCCTGCGTGCATCTCAAGGTAGTCAACATGACGTGAGTTAATCATTCTTTCCATATTCTTACGTGGGTCAACGTGGAATTTCCCGGGTTTGGTTTGGGTTTTGAAATAATTACAGATTCCCGCAATTGATCGCAAAAAAAAATAGTTTGTATACAGAGTTTATTTTTTTGATCATGTTGATCACGTGTATGGTCTCATTTGATCATGTTGATCACGTGTATGGTCTCAAACTTCACCGGTCTGGCCCTGGTGAAGTTTCACGTGTATGGTCTAGAGCGCTCTGTAGTTGTGGTGGAAGAAAGGTTTGTTGTAGGCTTCTTCCTTTCTAGAAGTTAAGTCAATATATTCGCTTTCTCGCAAGTTCTCCCGTTGGAAAGCAGTCGTGTAGTTTGTTGATAGCGAAATCTGGCTAAGCGTCTGAGCTAGTTTATTTGCGATTTCTGCGTGGGAAGAATAAGTTCTGCCTCAGTCAGAAAGGATGTTAATAGGTCGCTCGGGTTTTCCCTGAATACGTCGAATTTTTCCCCATTCCTGAGAGAGGGGGGGGTTTCGATTAATAGTATTGACTAATTGAGCCCAGTTTTCACGTTTCTTCTCTACTAGAAGTTTTCGGTATACAGCAGATGCCCTTTTCCACGCTACTCTGTTCCTGGGGGACCGTGCGCGTCGGTAGGCATGGTATAGCCTTTCGCGCTTATCTCTTGCTTCTTGCACCTCTCGGCACCACCATGGTTTCGGAAAGAAGGTTGAGGGGGCATATTGGGGAATGCTTGCCTCGGCTGCAGCTTGAAACTTTTCGTATAGTTGGGCGACGAGGTCGTGTTCCGAAATGTTTTCGGGGATGCCATCCGTATCGTTCCACGCGATGTGTTCCGAGTATTCCACCCAGCTGGCTTTCCGGTAGATGAATCGAAGTTCTTGTGGGGCAGGGTTTCTCAGTTGGTTGGTGAGAAGCCACATGATGACTGGGTTATGGTCGCTGCCGTGTGTTGAAAGCAAAACTCCCCAATCGAGTTGGGGTGCCAGAGTGGGGTGAGCATATGGATAAATCGATGGCAGTTTTACTTTCGGGGCTGATTCGGGTGGGTTGGCAGTCGTTGAGAAGGACTAGGTTGTGAGTGTTCATGGTGTTAGCTATTATCCCTCCTCTGGGGTCTGTTCTCACGCGTCATAATGTTACATTGTAGCTTTTGAAGTCTCCAAGGAGGAGTATTGGCGAGGGCAGTTGGTTTAGCAATTAGGTCATTAGTGCTTCAAAGAGGTCATGGCTTCGTGAAGAGTAGATGGATACCACTGTTATTGGCCTTGAAACGCATATATTTATAGCGATAGCTTAGAGTTCTGTCCTCAGGGGAGAGGGTAGGTGAGGTACGCTGTGGTGGATCATAAGTGCCACTACGCCGAGAACAGTCACGTTGGTGTGGCCTTCGCGGCGGTGAATGATATAATACGGGATTCTGAAGGTGGCGGTCTCTCGGATTTAGGTCTCCTGGAGGCCTATCACCAAAGGTTTATGGGTGGTGATTAGGGATAGTAATTTGTGTCTTTCTTGTTTCCGAGTCCCTGGCAGTCCCACAGAAGTATTTTGGTGTTCAGTTGGAAGGCTGTTCACACTCAGACCTTGATGATCTAGAGTGGTCGAGTGATTTGATGGAGCTTTGGTGGTGTTAGCGTTTTTGAGTTTGCCCAGGCGTTCCGGGTCGGGAGTGTCCACGGGAGTGTCCGCCTCCGGTAAGAGGCGGTCTGCTGTGATTGCTGCGGTCGCGGCTGCGAGTGCTCTTGTGAGAGGACGAGGGTTCGTGCTCTTTGCGTTCGCTTTGTGCGCTTTTCTAATGCGGTAGATTTTTTGGTCTGAGTGGGTGGTTATGTTGACTGTGAGCTATTTGGGCCAGGTGAGATGACGGGTTGTTCAGGGGTCTTGCGTATGAGTTTGTCAAGATAGTTTTTATAAACGCCGTCGTCGAGGTCGTGATCGTTCTCGCTGGTGGTGTGTTCTTGAGTCGGGTTTGTTAACGGAGGGTCGTGTCCCTCGCAGTGGTTTTCCACGAATGGAGCCGCGTTTGGGACAGGTGGAGGCAGTTCTAAATTCTTGTCTAGGTGAGCCGTTATTTGAGGATTGTTACTAATATTTTTGTTCAGTGGCGCCTGGGCATCAGAGGCTTCTTCATCTCTTTGTCTTTTCGTTTTTATAGTAGTGAGCCTTGCTTCGTTCTCAACTGCGGGGGATGTATCCATCTCGGCGTCCTCCTGGGCACCGTAGAAACTATTTCTGGGACTGTGCATCTCTAGTGCAGGGGCAGTTGCTGGGCTGAGTGAGAAAGCACTGCAGCCGGGTAGGAGTGCAGGAGTCTTGTTACGATGTTGTCCTGGTGATGTGTGGATATCGTCGGGGAGGTTCGGTTAAATTGACGATTTGACAGCTTTGGTATGATTAAGACGATTTGGGTTATCGTGTTTCCAGATTTGGATGGCTTGTTTTCGTGTAACTATGCGTTCGTTTTGTGTGATCATTTCTTTTTGATTCATGTGTACTGGGCAGTCGCGGTCGCCTACCTCATGGTAGCATAAGTGGTGGTAGCATTCAGGGTAGCGGGCTGCGTAGTCTTTTCTGTCGAGCTCGCCAGCGCACTTCTTACAATGTTGGGTTGTATGTGGCTGGCAGAATGCGATGACGCGGCCGTATTCAAGGCATTTTTTGCACATTGCGGGCCATGTTGCAACCGTGTAGGTTTTAGTTCTTCCTAGTTCACCCGGGGTTACTATGAATTTCGGTGCGTAGTGTCCTGGGAAGGTAATTTGGCATGTAGTAGTACTTGCGTCACAAGATTTCATCCATGTTGCTTGACGGATTTCGGTAACTCCGTAATCCTCAGCTAGACCTTCAGCAAAAGCACTGAGGTCGGTTGTAGGTGTGTAACGGGAGGTGTATATAATTAGTTTGGTATCGTTGAAGGACGGATGTATTTCAATTGTAACTTTGAGTTTGTTTGTGTGGGTAATCTTGTGTATAGCGTTACTTTGTTCAAGCCCTTTGACGTAAGCCAGATATTTAATTCCTTGTCGTTGAATTTCTTTCGGTTTTCCTCCAAATTGTTCAGTGAGTAACTTCATCATTATAAATGGATTAGATGAAAAGGCAGCTTTGCTTGCACTACTTTCTTTGAACGTTATGAGAAAGTGGGTGGGGAATGGTGCCGGTCTTGGGTGACACCCACCGGACATAGAAATTGCCCAGAGGATCACTGGGTCTGACGACGTGAGGCTGCAGTCTCGATGCGCTCTTCCAAGAATGACCCTCGTCAGTTTACTTTGCAGTAAAAACAGAGCGGTTTTTCGGACCGGCACAACTGGGGATCTTCCAGTTTGTCATTGTCGTCTTGGGAGCAGCATGAGCATCTTTGCTTACCATTACAGTTTCTGCTCGTGTGTCCGTATTTCTGGCATTTATAACATCGCATCGGAGTCTTTCGAATGGTGTGACCTTGGTTTTGGTGGCGCAGAAGGGAATGTCTAGGTATTTAGGAGGAGTAGGGCAGTTAAATTTTAGTATTAGGACTGTGGTGGTCTCTCTTCTTGATGTGATCTATGGTGCGATTTGTGCTTCGACAACGCAGTCTTCGTATTGACAGAGTCCAGTGATGTACTCCTCGATTTCCTCCTCCGGGTTATCTTCAACGTAGATCAAACCTGAACTTGAAGAGAAAGTCGGGTGTGGCACTATTTTGCATGGCTTTTCACAGAGCCTAGTTTTGGAAAGAATCGTCACTTTGAAGTTTTGTGTCTACTCTGATGTCAAAGCTTTCTTCGCCGCTGGTGGCGGCGCTCAGGACTGGGCGGCCAGTGAAAGAGCCCAGCTCTTTTCGCGCAGAGTGTATGGACAAATATCCGGTCTGTCTTTGGCGTCGGACGTGATCTTCAGGTGTTCGGGAAGAGTATGACTAATGTTGAACAAGGTGTGTTCATTAAATGGCGTGTATTGCTGTCTCCTTGCAGCTCTCTGAGCTCGGTTGGAGTTTTAGAAGGGTGGAGAGTCGTGGAATGTGTCGTCGGACGTAGAGGTAGAGGTACTTGCGTAAGTTGCGGGTTCTTTACGAGTTCGTGGATACGGAGAAAAATGGATTTGACATGACCCTCGAGCCTCGTTAGACGGTAGTCATTTGCGCTAGGTTCTGCGGTGAAAACTTCTGCTTCCAGCTCAGAGAGGCCGGTCGTTTGGCCTAGTAGATTCCTGATTTCCGGGACGTTCCTGGTTAACTCGTTGACGTGGTCGTCTCTCCGGTCATTTTTGGCTGAGGTGGCGCTGGTCATCTTGGAGAGGTTGAGGTTCTTGGCCGTTGAAATCTTGGTCTTCGTCACTCTGGAGAGGGCGGCTGGTCCCTCCCGGGTGGGGCTTCCTCCTTCCTCTCTATTGAACCCCTGGTTCCCAACAGGGGCCAGGAGGGGCCCTCTTAAAGGCCTCTTGACCGTCTTTACCGCTTCTAACGTTAACGTTAATTGAACACTTTGCAAGCAAAACAAACGTGCGGTTTAAGGTCCCAGCACGAACTCTGCCAGTCTCAACTCGTCGCCCCCAACTCGAATTGCCTCAACGTGTTTCGACTGATCTCGACGCACCTCGACCAGCCTCGCCGCGGCTCTCCCCTCTGTACCAGTAATCTGTGGACTGTAATAGCTATTTGTTCTACTCAAGCATTTCACACATACATACAGACACTAGGCCGCATCCCCCAGAAAGGGGGGTGGCCGACGGCAAGGCGCACCTCACACGCTCACACTCACACAACTTAGCCCTTTTGTGCTAAAGGGTCCGGCCGGTAGCCCCTCAACTTACACTCTGGGTCCCGAATGTACCGAGGAACCGTCGTCAGCAGCAGGGCCCGACAGTTTTCACTGGTTTACCCCCGCCGCGTCATAATGACCGGGCCCCCCCCACCCACGACCATCCCGACAGCGGGATGCCAAGGGCGGGAAAGCACATCAGAGCAGCGTCAAAATCAACCATTCACAACCATTCTCCACTCACGCCTGTTCATTGCACGCTCTCTCGCCACCTCCACATTCATGTCTCTTCTTCCCAACGCCTGCTTCAGACCATCCATCGATCCAAACTT
>SDVV010009694.1:0-16587 GCA_016164225.1 Gammarus roeselii | reverse complement strand
TTATATAAACGAAGACTACCATGATGCAGCACTGTTTGCTGGTTTGACATTCGGCGCCAGAATCACAACGGAATGGGACATCCCGAAACGCTCTTCCACTGATGATAATGAGTTCCCTTACTCACAATGGAATGGGGCATCCAGAAACGCTCGGTCACTGTTGATGATGAGTTCCCTTACTCACAATGAAACGGGGCATCCCGAAACGCTCGGCCACTGTTGATGATGAGTTCACTTACTCACAATGGAATGGGGCATCCCAAAACGATCAGCCACTGTCGATAATGAGTTCCCTTACTCATAATGGAATATGACATCCAGAAACGCTCGGCCACTGTTTATGATGAGTTCCCTTACTCACAATGGAACGGGGCATCCAGAAACGCTAAGTCACTGTTGCTGAGTTCCCTTACTCACAATGGAACGGGGCACCCAGAAACGCTCGGCCACTGTTGATGATGAGTTGGGAAAGCGACCGTGGATGGTCGCTTCCCCATTAATATGGGCACGTCATTTTGTTACTCTTCCTTATATGCTTTACTGGTGATAAAACTTGAAAAGAAATTTTGTGTATGCAAGTGTTGTGTATAGAAGTACTTGATTACTTTTATACACAATGTGATATAGAAGGAAATTTGTTTCCACAAAACACCGTTATATCCAGACAAAAAAAATACAGGAGAGTTGGAGAACATAGAACGTATTAAATATAAAACGTGAGCACATGGAATAAACTGTGACGGAACGAAATATAATGTTTATCGCCGTCAAAAAAGGGTATATGCTGTGAACCCGAAAACGGCCATAAATACTGGCAAAACACTAAATCGATTTTACATATCAACAGTGTATTGCCACATTCAAAATATCAGCTTGCCGAGGCTGCTAATAACATTGTTGACCCATCAAATCTTGGAGGTTGACCGGCAATGAATCGAAAAGGCAACCGGCAAAAGGTCCAACTTCTGCCGGCTAGAAAAGGTTTGACAGAGAACAACTTTGCATGAAAATATACATGAACTGTCTTTGGTTAGAAAAGCCAAACAGTTTGAGAGGTATGCCAGTTAGATGCGTCTAACAGTTAGATGGGTCTAACAGTTAGATGGGTCTTACAGTTAGATGGGTCTAACAGTTAGATGGGTCTAACAGTTAGATGGGTCTAACAGTAAGCACGGTCTACTAGTTAGACCTTTCCACCTTTAGTCGCACCGCAATTCCTTCTAAAGATTGTCGCGTATGAGTCCCATATAGACTTTACCCTTCAAATGTGTATTATTATTACACTAGTGTTTCCATTCATCAAATTGTATTAACATTGTTTACCTTTCCACAGCTGTATTAGCATGGCTTACTTTTCCACAATTGTATTAGAATAGTTTACCTTTCCGCAGCTGTATTAGGATCGTTTACCTTTCCGCCGTGGCCGAGTGGTTAGCGTATCCGACTGCAGGACCAGCCTCTGGTGCTGCATGTCGCGAGTTCGAGCCTCGGCATGGACACGGCGGTCTTGTGGCAGGGAGATTGGGCGCCTCCCTCCTCTGTGTCTGCCTAACTTAGCCACCCTCCTAACTCGGGGGAAACTGCTGTATATCTATACGTACCTATCCACAGCTGTATTAGCATAGTTTACCTTTTTACAGCTGTATTAGCATAGTTTACCTTTCCACAGCTGCAACAACTTTCGGACCTGTTGTCCAACCGCCGGCTACCCGGGGAAGTGAGGCGGCCCATTGCGTCGTCCTCCAATGCACTGTCCCTCCAGAGGCCCATGTCTGAGGTGAGGCTATTTTTAAAGTGATTGTGTTTAATACTTCTATTATAAATACCTCTAGTTTATCAAAGTCAGTTTATATTATTAAATATAGTGACAATTTTCTGATGATTAAGAAAATTTAATTACGAGCACAAATCATTGCCCTGTTTTTATAAGCGAGTTTTAGATAACAGCGTGATTCAAAAACAGCAACAATAAAAAAAGGCAGATTCTCAACCTCATGCGTATTAAGTTATCTGAAATCCACGAAATTTTTCCTCGTTTCCTCAGTTACAGTCAGAGTTGGCCCGAGTGCAGAATGAGCTGCTCGTAGTTACGGTTGAGTATGATAGAGTACGATAGGAACGATGGAATACGATAGAGGTAGATTATGATAGAAAAATAGTATGATAGAGATGTAGTATGATAGAGATACAGTATGATAGAGATACAGTATGATAGAGAATTGTCAAGGGCGAGTAAGATAGAGTATGTATACTTGATATTTATAATTTCTGAAACTTCTCCTTCTTTCTGCAGTTACAGGCCAAGTTGGCCCGCGTACAGAATGAGCTGCAGGCGGTCACGATAGAGTATGAAGAGTTATCTCGGACGGCACCGGTGCAACCTCATCACAATAAGAAGGTTAGCTACACTAGCACGTATGAACAACGGAAATGAACACTTTGATGTGAG
Source organism: Gammarus roeselii (assembly GCA_016164225.1). Taxonomy (NCBI): domain Eukaryota; kingdom Metazoa; phylum Arthropoda; class Malacostraca; order Amphipoda; family Gammaridae; genus Gammarus; species Gammarus roeselii. The sequence goes on along the minus strand of SDVV010009694.1, from coordinate 14,138 downwards.
GAGTCACACCTCAACACTACAGTTTCAGTTGCGATTGAAAATTCGTTCGCGTTTAATGAATCACAAAATATGTGAATTTATATTTTTTTTATTAAATTTAAATTGATAAAAACTCGAAATTTGAAATTAAATTCAAATTTTCATTCATCTATAATATCGTAACTACATGTTAGTTTTGTCATGTTCAAATACTAGTTGAAAAGCCCGTTTGTATCTCCGTTAAACGACTAAATGTTAACGAATTTTTTCCTCTTCTGGACCTGTCGTGTGACTGATCACAACTTCTAGACCTGTCGTGTGACTGATCACAACTTCTGGGCCTGTCGTGTGACTGATCACAACTTCTGGACCTGTCGTGTTACTGATCACAACTTCTGGACCTGTCGTGTGACTGATCACAACTTCTAGACCTGTCGTGTTACTGATCACAACTTCTGGACCTGTCGTGTGACTGATCACAACTTCTGGACCTGTCGTGTTACTGATCACAACTTCTGGACCTGTCGTGTGACTGATCACAACTTCTAGACCTGTCGTGTTACTGATCACAACTTCTGGACCTGTCGTGTGACTGATCACAACTTCTGGACCTGTCGTGTTACTGATCACAACTTCTGGACCTGTCGTGTGACTGATCACAACTTCTAGACCTGTCGTGTTACTGATCACAACTTCTGGACCTGTCGTGTGACTGATCACAACTTCTGGACCTGTCGTGTTACTGATCACAACTTCTGGACCTGTCGTGTGACTGATCACAACTTCTAGACCTGTCGTGTTACTGATCACAACTTCTGGGCCTGTCGTGTGACTGATAACAATTTCTGGACCTGTCGTGTGACTGATCACAATTTCTGGACCTGTCGTGTGACTGATCACGACATAGAAACCGATACTTAGCAGATGTATCATCTTTTTAGCTCACATTTTAACTAGTCATCCTTATCATTAAACATCATCCTTATGAGATAGCAGCGTTAGTTAACGATCCCCTTCGAGAGTTTGTTTCCATACATTTAGTATAACTTGCCCATTTCAATTTTGGAGCGCCGGTGGCAGAATGGGGCCCGTACTCAGCCCCAGTGGCAGCCTCTGTTACGGCAGGTTGCGTGTTCAAGTCTTGACACCTCACAATGGCTTTGTGGGGCGGGGGATCGTGACTGTCTACCCTCATGCCACATCCCAGCTTAGGAAACAAGTCTGTACGTCCATACATACATACGTCTCAATTTATTCCTACCCGTGTTCCATTATCGTTGCTGTCAGCCAAAAGAATTCAAATTCCATGGTAATAAATGTATTTTTTTTAATTGCTACCATTTTATATGAAGGATTGCATGTTTATAATTTGCAACGATAATTCACATTTCTCTTCCACTCGTAGGAGCCATATGGTTTGCATTGCACTTCTGGTTTTATTCAATGAATCCTGAAGAGAAAACATTACAAAGACGCTTTTACGAGAGAATCTTGATAACATCCATTGAACGCAGTTTTCGACCGATTTAAACCATTGTGTCTTCTAACTTTACTCGGGAATCTCGAAACTTTCAAGTTCCTCGACAGTCCTCGAGTTATTAGGGAAAAGAAACTTTTTTCCGCTAGGCAGCGCGAGGCGTCTTGCGCCTATCGGTCTAAATGTCTTCCAGGTATCGGGGTGCGTTCAGTCATCTGCCGACTTCGACCCCCAATTCCCAACCTCCTTCCTTCCTATATAAGCGTGAGCTGGGCTGCCCCATCATTCATCGTCGCTAACGTAAATGTTAATAATTTAGCTGATATACCTCCAATTAACTTCTCTCTATACAGCCAAGCTTCCAAAATTTGGAATCCAATATTGAAAGACGTATCTCATCGAATGAGTCTCAGACTCGTGCTTCTCCGAAACTGAAAATAACCGATACTATTTCCTTCTAGTGAAAGACTGGCACAATTACCTCAACCAAACCCAATTTATTAAGCTATAAAATTACAATAGAACATTGGGCATCTGCCCGCCACAAAATTTATTTATCAGTTTTTTTATGTTTGTTCGTCAGTTTGAAACCGACAAGCCCTGTAAAAAAAAATTAAGCGGACCTACGGATATATGAACAACAGTCTGATGAGACAATGAACGACGTCTGAAACCAACAAATCCACTGGCGTATGTGAGTAGTCTGTATTTCATTTGCCCGACAATGTGCGCCCGACAAGTGAGAGAACAAAATAAATTAGGCTTCTTTATAGACTACGGTTATAACAGTAGTTTTCAAATGCAGTAATCCGATGATCAGTTTTTAATTTAGCATAGCATCGCGATAAATTATATACTTCGAAAGTATCATCCTATAGATATCGGTCCGAGCGATTCTTTAATCTCTCCAACTGATTTCCTTTCATTCCTTTTTCCTTCTCTTTGTTCTCTACTATTCCCACCTTATCACCGACTCATCATCATCACTATAATTCATTAGTCTCTCTGGCTTTGGATGCAGAGCACTCCCGCCTCACCTGATCTTGACAGATCGTTGCACCTTCTCGGAAAGTAAGATTCAGTGCGCGGCGGCCTATCTAGAGCCACAGATTGGGTCGGCAATTATTGCCTTTCCTCATTGAATGTGCTTTCAGTGAGCTGCGTCCCACGACACGACAATTTGTTCATACAGTCCTCGACAAAAATTGTCGAACTGTCGACACGACAATTTGTCGGTACAGTTTTCAACAAAAATTGTCGAAAGAGAAATTTGTCGAGACAGAAATCTGTCGACTTGACAATTTGTCGATAGTTATCGACAAAAATTGTCGAAACTGAAATTTGTCGCAAACGAAAGTTGTCGAGATAGAAATCTGTCGACACGACAATTTGTCGATACAGTTCGTGACAAAAAATCGTCGCAACGGAAATTTGTCGGAACAGATATTTGTCGAGACAGAAAGTTGTCGAGACTGAAATCTGTCGACATGACAATTTGTCGATACAGTTCTCGACATAAATTGTCGATACAGTTCATGACAAAACTTGTCGAAACATAAATTTATCGAGACAGAAATTTGTTGCGACAGAAATTTGTCGCGACAGCAAGTTGTCGATACAGTTCTCGACATAAATTGTCGATACAGTTCTCGACAAAATTGTCGAAACAAAGTTGCCGAGGCAGGAAGTTGTCGAGACAGAAATCATTCGACACGACAAATTGTCGATACAGTTCTCGACAAAAATTGTCGAAACGGAAATCTGTCGAGACAGATAGTTGTCGAGACAGAAATCTGTCGACACGACAATTTGTCGATACAGTTCTCGACAAAAATGTCGATGCAGTTCTCGACAAAAATGTCGATGCAGTTCTCGACAAAAATTGTCAAACAAGAAATTTGTCGTGACAGAAAGTTGTCGAGACAGAAATCTGTCGACACGACAATTTGTCAATACAGTTCTCGATAAAAACTGTCGACACAGTACTCGACAAAAATTGTCGGTACAGTTCTCGACAAAATTGTCGACACATAAATTTGTCACGACAGAAAGTTGTCGAGACAGAAATCTGTCGACACGACAATTTGTCGATACAGTTCTCGACAAAATTCGTCGAAACAAATTTGTCGAGACAGAAAATTGTCGAGACAAATCTGTCGACACGAAAAATTGTCGATACAGCTCTCGACAAATATTGTCGATACAGTTCTCGACAAAAATGGTCGAAACAGAAATTTGTCGAGACAGAAAGTTGCCGAGACAGAAAGTTGTTGAGACAGAAATCTGTCGACATGACACATTGCCGATACAGTTCTCGACAAAAATTGTCGAAACAGATATTTGTCGAGACCAAAAGTTGTCAAGACAGAAATCTGTCGACACGATAATTTGTCGATATAGTTTTCGACAAAAATTGTTGAAACAGAAATTTGTCGAGACAGAAATTTCTCGAGACGCAAATTTTTCAAAACAGAAATTTGTCGACATACTTGCAGGTGATTACGGGTCACGTTTGACGTTCTTTTACGAACCGTCCAATGTTTGACTTTGAAATCCTGCTCTAAGGCAGATGTCTGCCATCGGTGTTTGGCCTTGATGTCAGCGGCCCACGGGCGGCCCGCCATACCTCACCGCAGAGGACGATGGGGGTCACATATGATTTTACTTTGCGTGTCGACACAACAGAAATTTGTCGACACACAAAATTTGCCGACCTAAAAAAAATGTCGACTTATAAATTTGTTGACACACAAATTTTATCGACTCACAAAATTTGTCGACTCGGAAATTTGTTGCCACACAAATTTGCCCGCACAAAAATTTGTCGACACAAAAAACTTTTGTCGACACAAAAAGTTTTATCGTCTCGAAATTTTGTCGCCACAAATTTTTTTTGAATTTTTTTTTGGTCGACAATTTTTTTTTCTCTTTCTCGACAATATTACTAAAGACCACACGACGTGCCTTCGGGAATTGTTCAAAGTTTTGGGTTTGAAAACCCTGGACACACACAGCGGTTCCTGAACAATGCTTGTTGAGTCCTAGGACATACCCTCTATGCTGGCACCATCGATGTTGGGTTTTGAAGGAAGCTGTCCCGGAAAAGCCTTTCACACCAACTTGCAGATGATTATGTGTCACATATGGCGTTCCTTAGGGAACAGTTCAATGTTTGGTTTTGAAATCTTGCTCAGAATCAGTGCGGGTTTAATCAACACTTGATTAGTCCTACAAGCCTAGTCTATAAACTGACACCTTCGGTATTTTGGGTTTGAAGAAAACTGTCCCCGTACAGCCATCCACACCTGCAGGCAGACGATTACGGGTCTTGTATGACGTCCTCCGGGACTACGACACACTTTGTACAATACAACGATACTTAGTGGTTTCTGGTCAACACTCGATGCACATTAAGTCATCTGTACCTGGCAATTACAAGGCAATGAGTTTCGCTTGCTAGCAACAGAGGATCATGCGTCACGTAAGACGTAACGCGGAACCCAAGTCAATATCGCTCAACAAACTCGCCGTAATATAGCGGGTTCTCAGCAATATTTAGTTTCTTTTCCGTCATAAGCTTATGACAGACCCAGCGCCCATACGGACTCTAGCAATGCGTATGACTGAAATCCAACGTAAACAGTAGTTTACGGTCAGCATTGCAGCCCTCATTGCACAATAACTAAATCTTGCAAGACATTCCGCACATATTGGCATTATTGTGTGTCTCGTATGAAAATTACGGGTACCATACCTATTATTTTCTCGGATGGCGGTGATTGAGGGCGTATATTTGGATCGCAACATCCCCTATACTTCAATCTTCTTTGTTTCAGTGATGATGTCCGCAATCACTTCAGCGACAGGCGAGCGATCGCGAGTCATCTGATGACCGCGCCACTGGCTCGCACTGTGCACAACAATGACCTCCATATCGAGTGCCTACGGCACTCCGGTTTATTCAGAAGGTCACGTATACCGGCCAGCTGAGTGCAACATAGACCTCAGCCAGGACAGTGCCTCAAGGCAGTCCTACTTTTGAGGCCGAGCCTCACACAAAGGAGCTCGACTCCGGGTCGAATGCGCACTTCGCGCCAACATCAGGCTGCCATAGAATCAGGGCCCTGAGGAAATCCGTTAATGTGCTAGTCATGCCCCCAAAGGCTCACTTCGTGACCACTAGGGACAAGACCGCCGTTTTTTATCCGACACATTTCGGCAGAAGTACGAAGGATCTCCACTCCGCGGATCTCCACAACGTGTCCCTGACGGGTATTCTTGCTCACATCCGTAGTCCCCTTAATGGATGGCACGCGAGTTCCCCCGCAGTCACCACAGGGGCGTTTAACCCCGCCCCAAGTCCTCAGGTGACTACGGAAAGCAGGACCGCTCCTCTTCCCGTAAGTATTAACGCTCTTCCGGCGGCCCTCAGGTGTCGCCAGGCACATGGACACGAAGCCACGCCTTGGGTCAAACACGTCCTGCCCAAATGCCTCTTTTGGAGAAGGGCGCCACGACCCCCTTCCTCTCGATCACACTGCCTCGCACTGACAACACGAGGGCGTTCTCAAACCCCTCGGGTTAGACTTCATGCTCAACGACGTTGTCACGGCAGGGCCCAGACAACCAGCTTTCGCATCTCGTATCCTTGCGGTCCCCAAGGCTTCTGGAGGGTATCAGCTGTTGATCGGCCTCTCAGAACTCAACCAATACATCCCGGTAATCGCGTTTCAATTGTCCAACTTGCAACGAATACGAGCAGTGCTGAAGCATCCTCTCGAATTCATCCCAGGTTTCAAAGTTCCTAGCCTTCAAATTACGAAGCCAACGGTACCTTTTCTCGGCCCTCCCATGCGGCCTCAACCTAAGACCAAAAATCTTTCCAGCGATCGTGAAGCTACACCTTCATTTGCCCCATCAGCTAGGGATAGATGCAGCCTTCTAGATCAACGACTGGCTGCTCCAGGCACCAACAGCACATCACTGCCGGCGCACCACCCAGACGGCCTGAAACTTTTTCCTCAAGCTTGATTGCCACGTCCACCGTGGGAAGTCTATTCTGGAACCCACCCAGCAGGTCGACTTCTTGGGGTAACACTCAATGGAAAGGCCGGGCCCGTCGCCCCGACCTCACAGCACATCGACCGCAGCAGGGACATGGCCACGGAGATACTTCCCCGCAGAACTATCTCGCTTCGACAGCATCAGAGTTCCCTCGGCCTTATGTATTAACGAACACCTTACCTACGCCTTGCTCATCACTTCCTCAACGGAGTGGAGCTAGCTGCACGATCCCTGCGCCTATCCCGCAAGCCCAGCCTCCTCAACAATCCCTACCCTCCCGCGGTACAGCACTGGAGCAGCGAGGCTTCCCTCCACTCCACGTCCCGTTTGTAATGCCTCCACCAAAGCACCTCCCGTGGATGGACGCATCGGGCGACGCACGGAGGCTGTATACTGCAGCGACCAGTAGTTTTACGACCGCTGGTCGCCATTGGGACGCATTCTCCAATTACGTCGATGGTATCGCTGCCCACCGTACATGCGCTGCGGGCACGAGCTCATTGGCGCCACACTACAGTCTGAGTGTTGCCAGACAACAGGGCGGGGGGATAGCCATGGCGAATCACTTGGGCTCCAGCAAGGCCTCGGCGTTGCAGAAGTTCGGAGCACAGCTCCTCAGATCCTCCAGCACAGTCACCTCTCGCATTTTGCGATTGACCTACCTTCCCGGATCTGAGCCAATCAGCTCTCACGCCTCCGCCAGCAGAAACGAAGTGGACGCAAACGCCTCAATGCTTTGCCCGCCTCTCTACCCCGCGTGGGACTCGGCAAAATAGACCCTTTCGTGCATCCGGAAAACTACAACTTCTCTCAATTTGCAGCTCCGTTTCATCACCCACGAGCAGCTTTCGTGGTTTCCCTCCAATGCGACGGGAAGCAGTGAACGGACATATACATGTTCCCTCCGTGCAACCTGACCCTCCACGTGCTCAACAAGCTCGAGACGTACCGCTACAGCGACGTCCTCGTGGTGCACGACCACCCAAAACACTGTTGGGGCCCAAGGTCGCCGCGTCCTTCAGCGACTTTTCGCTTGTTCTCGACGTGTCTCAGCGTGTCGAAGGCAAGGAGGTGTCTCTAACATCACAACTCTTCTCGACTTATCTAAAACTAAGTATTTTATAACGGTGCTTACTATCAAATACAATAGATCGCTTGCAGACACCCTAGCCAACACGCACAGGCAGTCCACGCAACGCCAATACCAAGGCTTCTGGACACGTTACTAGGTGTGGCCACGCGCCACAAAGGTGCAGTCCATCAACCAGTTCACTCTCTTCACGTCCCGGCACTATGCCGGCAAGCAGAAGCAGCTCATTCCTCGTACAGTTTTGGCTTAAAGGAATGCGCTTCATTTGCCTCTCTTTCATGGGCTTGGCGTCACGACCCGCGAGGCGATCATCAAGGACCTGGCAAAGGCCCAGTTTCACGCATACCCACCACAAAGACGTTTCGTGCCGCAGTGGAAGCTGGTGCAGGTTCTCGACACGCTCGCCTCTCCTCGCTCCAATAATAAAACGACGTCAGTATTAGCGCTCGTTTAGAAGACTCCGTTACTCGCCTCTCTCGCAGCAGGAAACAGGGTCTCTGAGATTGCAGCAATGTCACACACGGGACTACATTACTTCAAGAACCCTCCATGCGATGACAAGTTCCAGGACAAAACCAGACACTCACCCACACGTCACTGCTCATCTTTATCGCCTCACTGCTGCCGGATGGCCGGGCACACGGCCTGGGCGCTATGATCGTACTCAAGCCTACGTGGCACGATGTTTGTCGAACAATGACTTGTTTCTCATCCATCCTACTGCATGTAAACCACTTCAAACATCATCGGTGGGTATCACATCTGCTCGTTTATCAATGAAGCCATACCACGTGCCTGCACTAAAGCTCACGACGGCAGAGAATCTGCCTCATCTCTTGCTCAGACGAGCGGGGTCTCTCCCCATGACCTCATATTAAAGGAGTTCTGAAGGTCGCCCCAAGTGTTCGGGCACAAGTACCTATTTGCAGTGGGGAACCCTAACCAACACGCGTCTCACCGAGAACCAGGTGGATAGTCCCTCTCACTTCAATGACTTGTGACATTACGCTAGCTAATGCCAGAAACTTTGGTACACATTATAGGGCATGTGTATGGATTATCTTACCATATCGTTCTGAAGTACTCAACGCTACGGCTTCGGGATAAGGACGTCGGATTCCTCAGTATATAATTACTTTATCCGACTCACTGTACGGCAGTTACCATATTAGCTATGGTACACTGGACGGATACTTCAATATTGAGGATTCTCCTGTCACTACCTGGCTGTGCATTTACACTCATCCTAGAAGGCAGTATATATTGATGTACATAATTACTATTTAGGTGCTCATACTCTAAGCCCGCATATTATTTGGCCGCTATGAGCTCGTATATTCGCTGTGGTAGGCACCAAGCAATTCTTGTATTGGCCAATGATTACAGTCATTTATACAAACGGGTTATCATTTCCTCACACGGAAAGCGCTTCTTTGGGAACACCCAGTTTAAGATGCAGCCGATCCATCCACCTTCTGTGCTCTTCTGGCATCGGTCAGCTTGCTCTACATGATGGTATTTTCTATGCAAACCATATGGCTCTTACGAGTGGAAGAGAATATAATTTTGTTATCTCGATTCTCTCGATAAAAAGCTATTTCTCTGTAAGGAGCAAGAGCCATATGGGGCCCTGTCCCTCCCTTGCTATCTTAACTACGCACAAAAGCCTGTTTACGGGAAGCAACTCCGCTAGACCTCATGAATGTGGGGGCAGCCCAGCTCACGTTTATATAAGAAGGAAGGGGGTGGGGGGCAAGGGGTTGCAGCCGGCTGATGACCGAGCGCGCCCCAGTACCTGGAAGACAGTTAGACCGATAAGCGCAAGACGCCACGCGTCGCCTAGCGGACATAAGTTCATTTTTCCCAAGAACTCGAGGACAGTCAAGGAACTTGAAAGTTTTGTGATTCCTGAGTAAGGTTAAAAGACACAAAGGTCTAAATCGGTTATAAAAATAACTTTCAACGGATGTTATCAAGATTCTCTCTTAAAAGCGTCTCTGTATTTTTTTCTCTTCAGGATTCATTGAATAAAACCAGAAGCGCAATACTAACCATATAGCTCTTACTACTTACAGAGAAATAGCTTTTTATCGAGAGAATTGAGATAACAAAAGTTATTATATTCTTTTGTCTCGTCAGTAATTTAGGAAATATTTTTTAGCTTCTCTGTATTGTAAAGTGACGCGGCGCCGTGGTCTATTTTATAACATGTCCCATGAATCAGTGAGTCCTTAATTCACCATGAAACGTAGGGTCACGAGTTCGAATTTGCTAGAAGGAAACGGCCGGTTTAGGCAGCTGAGTTAATAGCTGTTTGTGGACAATACGGCCCAGGCATGAGGGACTCGGACGAGTAGTTGTGCTCGTTGGTGTCGGAGTTCGGTATGATGTGTGAAAAAAGGGAACTAGAAGGGAATGGGGGGGGGAGTAATATAAATGACATGTTCGTGGACTGCCGATGCGAGTGGAATCAGTATCAGCTTAAATGAAGAGTCTTTGGAAGAATTTTAGTAAACGTACCGTCACTGGGAGCGCTTACGTGGATACTTACTTGGAGTTTCTTCGCTATCCACAGCAGGTCACAGCGTGGCTGCCACCTGGTAGGGTGTGGTAAGGTACATTATCTTCGGTATGAAAGTGGAGAGAGGTTTGTTTGGAAAAGTGTTCGAACAAACTTCCAGCGGAGGTTGTAAACAGCAACACAATCGAAACGTTCAAGTCTCGGCTCGATAAGTTCTACATAAATCGCCAATAAATAGCTAAGCCGTTCCCTCTCTTGATGTTATATCAACAGACACGGTACATGAAGCTCTCTTATACGTTCTTCTTCAGAACTCTTCCTCTTGCTTTAAAAAGGCAACCTAGTTTGGGCCAATATGCCTATTGTTGTCTTCTTACACTTATAAACATGAGCCGTAGGGGGTAAAGACGATGGAGTAAGTCATTGTCACAATGTACAATGATCCAATAAGATTGGTCTAAGGAAGGAAGAGGAGTTCGCGACGGGGAGGAGAACGATTTTTCCATAACATAAATTATTAGATGACTATTTAATGAAAAATCAATTACCAGAACTTAAAATTTTCATATATAACTATCATAACTGGGCAGTCCGCTATTTACGGACTTTTTAAAATGGTATCTGAGTTGCGGTAGCGGTGTCAATAAAAACAAAGTAGCGGAGTTGCGGGTGGCGGACTAAAATAAATAAAATCTCTACCGACATTCGTTTAGTAAACTGTTAACAATATATGTCGGCACTGCCGACACATATTGTTGCCATGGGTTGCATTCGCACGATGTCATGAGGCAGCATCTGGCTTCAATGCCAGGGCTGACTACCGTCTACACAAACATACCCACACATACAGGTCCGATCAGCGGTCCTGTGCAGTTGCATTCCTTGACGGATGGCGTACTGCGTTATTTGGCTGCTGCTGCCCTGTATTTTTGGTTTGTTTCGATATTTTGATCATTTTGAACTTCAATCATGAGTATCCAAATCAAGAGATAGAGTGATTGTTTTTGCGAGTGGTAGTTTTTTTTTATGAGCGTAATTTTACTGATAAACAATAAACTGTAGTTTTTCTTTAAATTTATATAAAATAATACAGTGGAAAGTTGTTCATTAGGGTAGCGCTTTGGAAGCGCTTTAAATATAATAAAAAGTAACGAAAGTGGAGTAGTAGGTAGTAGTACAAGTGCAAGTGCAAGTACAAGTGCTTACAAGTGTAGGTAGTACAAGTGCTTACAAGTGTAGGAAGACAACAACAGGACTATTAACCCAAACTAGGTTGCCTTTTGGTAGCAAGAGTGTTAGTTCTGGAGTAGAACGTCTAAGAGGCTTATTGGCTCAAACTAGGTTGTCTTTTGGTAGCAAGAGGATTAGTTTTGAAGTAGAACGTCTACGAGAGCTTCGTGTGCCATTTCTGTTTTTTTTATGAAAACGGGAAATCGAACGGTTTACCTGTTTATCGGTGATTTATGTAGAACTTATCGAGCCGCGACCTAAACATTTCGATTGTATTGCTGTTTACAACCTCCGCTGGAAGTTTGTTCCATTCTTCGACAACTCTATACGTGAAGAAATTGTGCGTGATGTCGAGTGAGAAACGTTTCCCATAGATTTTGAATCCATTGTTCCTAGTCACTCCGTTTGTATCTAGAGTGAAAAAGCTCGCTCGGTCGACGTTTTCCTTTATAATCTTCCACACTTCTATCATGTCGCCTCTGAATCGACGTTTGGACAAGTAGGGGTAGCGTTTTTTTTAAATTTGGTAGCGGCTCTCACAGTATGATAATTATTTACCTAACCTTTCCTCACGGTGAGTGTCTACTGTATATTACTTTTTAACCCATGTTTTTTGGGTAATATCATAGCTACTCAGGATACGTACAATCACAAAGTGTCGAAGATCAACACAGATGTTTTCCTCTGACTGTGTTTCACTTTATTCTGGAGGATTTTTTTAAATTCAAAAACTCTTAATTATAAGCTGAATATTTGGAATAAAACAAAATCGAACATAATAAAACAAAATGCCAGCACAGTGTAGACACATACACACATTTGTATGCATATACAGGGTCGGTTAACATCTGTATCATTTTACCTGTGATCTGGGATTTTTGCATTAGAACAAAGTCCCTTGCTTTTGTTACAAGATATTTAATGTAGATCAGCTTCGCGGCTTGTTAGGTTAAATGATTCCTACTCATCCTAACCTAACCTAATCTAATTTTAACCAAGAATTTGGTATCACCGATCGAGATTTCCTACTTACGTATGATATTTATTCATAGATTTATGATATATTCATATCAATCCTCTCCACTTGGCTCTACATTTTGATCCATCATTTGCAGTTTTGATACACACTTCCAATTTTGATGTCGCAAATTTCATCCATTTTCATATATAAATTACATCGTTTGTTTGATTGTTATAGCTATTTTACATATGATTCTTGATTTTTTACATGATATTCACACCCATCAAAACCTAACCCATCCAAACCTGATGTATAGTATTCAGTTTTTGATATAATGAAGCCCTCCACACGACTCTAAGTATCACTTTAACTTATAAGCTATTTTGTTGTCACTCTCGGTTCATATTAGTTAGCAAAGAGGCCCCGTTTTCAGACTTAGATGGATTGAATGTTACAAGTAATTCATATTTGTACCTAACTTCATACAAACGGACATATGGTCTCACACTATGTTTTCTTATTTACTTCAATATCTCCTGGCACTACTTCCTTTGACGACTTGCACCACTGATTCACCTTTTCCTACCTATAATTTCCATATTCTTGACGATGACTTCGTTTCAGATGTCGCCACACATTACTCGTACATTTATGTTTATTCAATTTTATCTCTTTTTTTGCACAGATTACAGACCCTCGTTACCCCATCACTTTCGAACAAACGGTGTCTCAAGCCATACCCAATCCTTCCACAACAGAATCACAAACTTGACTGAGCAATATCTGATCGGACTCTGATTTATATCCTACCAATCTGTATCACATCTAGATCATTTATCCCGAGATAGGTTTATGGGCATCGTTTCACGCCTTGAGACATATTCATCTACCGATTTCGACGATTCGATGTTACCTCCGACTGACAGGATGTTTGCAATACATTGCTTTACCTTTGAGTTTTAGGATAATATGAACATTTGATTAAGGATTTACATGCTTTCTTACTGTTTTATTAGTATTATTTACAGATCGTGCTGGATGCATCAATGCTTTTTACCTCGTTGTTTTGATTTGAAACAGCATGGTTCGTACATCCAGCAATACCCATCATCACTATGTTTCAGCTTCCTCTCAAATCCTTCATATACTTCATCACATCTCTGATGCGAATATGGAAGACTGTTCCATTACCGTGAGTCCACAAATGTATTGGTTCTTCTTTTTGAACCTTAATTATTTGAAATTTCTCCAATTCAAAGTAATACTGATCTTCATTCGAAATAAATTCTTGCATACGATACAAATTTTATTTTGTTCATGGGTAAAATTAATTTTCCACCACCTCAGCTTTATTACATTCGTGAAGATTTTCTACTTTGATCATATCAATTTCGAGATTTCCATCCTTATTTTCTTCGAACTCGGTTACATACGACTGAAACGTATCGATATCAGTTACAAAAATCCTGCTTCCTCTATTATTCATCCATATATGAATAAAATCCCCCCACTAATATGATTCTTGTTCGTCACATTTGTAGAAAAATGTTATTTACAGCAGGAGTCAATGTATTTGTTCGAACCAAGTCATTTCATCTGCGGAGATTTCTTCATGCAACACTTGTAAAACAATTTTGAGATGTGAATATTCATTTTGTTTATTCAAAGACGAAGCGTGCGTCTCCGCCTAATCTCAACGTAACACTGACTCCAATATAGGTATGCAGCTAGCTATTATAATGCGATTTCATGCTTGTTTTTTGGCAAAACATTTGGCGTAACGATGCTCACCTAGGTTATCAATCGTGTATATATG
>SDVV010009693.1:0-16588 GCA_016164225.1 Gammarus roeselii | reverse complement strand
TACTGGGTGCTAGCGTGTCACCGCCAATAGCTGCCTGTCCGTACGTACTGGGTGCTAGCGTGTCACCGCCAATAGCTGCCTGTCCGTCCACACTGGGTGCTAGCGTGTCACCACCAATAGCTGCCTGTCCGTCCATACTGGGTGCTAGCGTGTCACCACCAATAGCTGCCTGTCCGTCCATACTGGGTGCTAGCGTGTCACCGCCAATAGCTGCCTGTCCGTCCATACTGGGTGCTAGCGTGTCACCGCCAATAGCTGCCTGTCCGTCCATACTGGGTGCTAGCGTGTCACCGCCAATAGCTGCCTGTCCGTCCACACTGGGTGCAGTTCTGTTGATCAGGCATCGCGATCATTAGATCCTGCTGCATAGGCACGCGGCCCACCACCCGTATGACGAGGATTCGCCCATGACACGCTTTTGGTTGACGTCCATCATCGGATTACCGCCTGCACCTCCACCGCATAACAATAATTTGTTTACCAGCATCCTGGTCAATTGATCTATATTGGCTATGCTTGAAATAACAATAACGTATTTGTCGTATACCAGCATTTGGCGGGTACTAATTCAACGAATGTGTATGTAGCTATATAATTATTGAGTTCATCAAAGCCTTTAGCTTAGTAAACCTTTTTACTGGTTCAATTCCTACCCCTCCTAATAAAAGCTTCGAGAAAATATGACCCTGTATAAACGGTGGGAACGCGTGTAGTTATTGGCGGTATTAACTACACACTGACGGGAATCCAGCTTGAAAAGTACACAAAAGGGACTAAATATCCCGTGGGACGGCGCCACCGGGAGTATTCCAGACAGGCTAGAGTTCGTATCATTTTAATTCCTAAAATATACCTCAGTGTATTATTCTTCGATTGAAGATGATTGAAAATATAATAATAATCGTAGCTACTACTAATATTTTTTTGAGGGAATTCCA
Source organism: Gammarus roeselii (assembly GCA_016164225.1). Taxonomy (NCBI): domain Eukaryota; kingdom Metazoa; phylum Arthropoda; class Malacostraca; order Amphipoda; family Gammaridae; genus Gammarus; species Gammarus roeselii. The sequence continues at coordinate 15,650 of SDVV010009693.1, read as the reverse complement.
CCAAGCCTTTAAGGTCTAAAAGGCTGTAGCAGTCTTCCATTCACTAGGAAAAATAAATCCGAAATATCTCATAAATGTGTACTTTTCGTTGGTTTCACAGTAATTTGCACGCAAACTTACATTTTCTTACTTTTTTTTGTAGAATGCGTAACGAAAATAATAAATTTGGGCTGAACTTAACCTCATTCACTCTTTTGAACAGTAAAATTGACTTGGAATGCTAGAAACATTTTCAAAATATAATAAAATACATTAATAAATACAATATAATATTTGTTCAATAAATCTTGGCGGCGCTTGGGTGTCGTCATGGGCAGGGTCACTGGACTCTAATAACGTCATGTGACGTGGTGCAACTACGGCCCTTCAGTCATACCAACATAGACTGGGAAACGCCCCTTCCCATCTTTTCCTGTGGTGCTGTGGCGCGTCATGCCGTCGTCGTATCCAGCCGTCGAACCCGGCACGCTCAATCATGATATCACGTCGGTGTGTGGTATCACCCACACCCCTCAGGGGTATGGGTCTAATGTAGGTGCCCGCACTGGCCGTGAGATTACCTACATGCACATGTCGGTGGCTCTTCGGGCTTTCTAGCTGTGCGCCGACCGTGGCTCCTCGTCAGCTGGAGGAACTGGGGCTGAGCAACTACAGCACCAACTACGTCATCATTTAAACTCTTCCGTGAACCAGCTATATAATGTGTTTCACAAAGTGATAGCAGTGTGGTATTGCCAAAGTTAAAAGAATATAATTGACCTTGGCTGTAGTGTTTATCAATGTAATCCTGACGAACATGAAGAAATATTTATCATTATTTGTAGTGAAATTCATGATTTTTTGCTCACAACACGCGTTTTACAAATGTAACGTTCCCGCTACTCATACTTGTGATCTCGCCTGCTCTCATTGTTGAATACGAGTTATGGAAATGCTATTTTAATTTAATGTTCTGTCGATTATCAGGATTGCCACGTGAGGAGGGCCGAGGCTCATTCCACAGCTAATATACTGACTGTTGTAGTCATTATTATTAAACATCCCCCTTCCACAGACGCTTTGGCAAGTACGACAAGCACTTGCATAAATGAGCAGCATCCACAACTCCTGTTTCAACACGACCTACAATGAGGGGTTTAACACGGCCTACAATGAGTGGTTTGCCTAACAGAATCTGTCAATTGTTCATGCAGAGGATACTCTGGGTTTTATCAGGAACGAAGTCCTTTGAACAAATCAGTCGATAAATGCTCTACGGGTTTAAAACTAACAACGATTTCTAACGGTGAGGAAAATAACATTTATAAACGAAAGCGCTAGCTTCTATATTCTACTGATAATAATTTCATTAAAACAACAAATTATGAAAACCGCTCTTGTATTGGAGAAAAGATTTGTATCACGGATACAAAGCGTTTGGTTCTGAGGCAAAAGGCCGGAGCAGGGCAACCTTTTCACAGTAAGAACAGGATAATTCAAACATATTTCGCTATACTGTTAGAAATAGGCTCGTTGACGGGGGAAGGTAGGCAAGGTTCAGAAACAGGATATAATGATAGAATTGCACCTGTTATACAAGGAATTTTGAGAATGTCTACTTCTACCGACAGCGCAGCGTCTGGCAACTGTGCTAGTGTGATAAATAATGTAACTGTTTGTACAGGACAAATACGTTAGAAAATATGCAACGCAAATGGTTTTTATTATTTGAAGGGCTCCAATTTATTAGAGTTACTGATTTTAACATGTTGCAATTATTAAAATATTATAGGCTTAGAGATCCACTGCTCATACTAACCGATAACTTTTGCGTTATTTTTAGCGCAATATCAATTAGTTTGATTTATTCTCATACATTAATCAAATGGGTTTTTCTACAGCAAAGGTTTTTGTTCCAGCTAAGTGACACCACAAAATGTCCGTTGCGGTTACCAAGAAGGAATGCATACTGATAGTAATTTATAATTCCTCTTTCTTTATTATCTCGATAAAATGAAAGTATTCTGAAGGACCAGCCAGATTCTTTTGAACCAAACGCATTGCAGGCTAATAATAAACATTTCAGGCTAGTAACAAACATTTCAGGCTAATAACAAACATTTCAGGCTAATAACAAACATTTCGGGCTAATAACAAATATTTCAGGCCAATAACAAACATTTCAGGCTAATAATCAATATTTCAGGCTAATAACAAATATTTCAGGCTAATAACAAACATTTCAGGCTAATAACAAATATTTCAGGCTAATAACAAACAATGTTCTGTATATTCTGTTTTCAAACCCCTGATACGATCCGTTCAGAGAAGGTCACGTCGATCAGTCGATGCAAATTTTTTTCTTCTTCATTAATGAAGGTCCAAACAAGGAAGACTGCTCCTGACCGAGCGTAATAGAGCCATTAAGCTGCTTCATGCATGCCATCCGCTCCTATTGGCCTCCTGCAGCAACATGGCATGTTGTCGGCAAGCATGTTGCCAGCAGACAGTTCAAGGAAAACCATATATTTTTGGGGGGCAACATGAGAACAGTACGTTTTAGTGAAATAATTGTTTATTATTTCCCACACTGCTGCACCCAATAGTAGCTGATGTGATTGCTTGGAACTCACTCTATATATATGAATGAGTATTACAAATTAGAATGCTGTCATCAATAGCATTCAAACTCAGTGGTTCATCAATAAGATCTCTATACTCTGCTTTAGTGTCTCCAATTCTAGGAAGGAACTATTTCAAAGCACTCCTTTCGTTGACGCTGTCCTGTAAAGTATCCTGCTGGTGCTGCTCTCGTGCTGGGCATCATTACGGCCAACACAGGCGCTGCTTCCTGTTAGCCTCTATAAAGGCAGAAGAGGCCTACTACAGGCCTAAGTGTCTCCGAGAATCGCTTACAAGCAACAAGTGTCCAGTCTGCCAGCAGCATCTTTTTCTAGAGAAACGTAAGCTACATCGCCCGCTCTGTGAACAGCCAGCATTATTTGTGTGCATGATGTTTTATTCTGGACCAGAGTGTTACCCAGCTCTAATTTAACTTTCGATTAAAAAAAACGAATGTATTTTAAATTTTGATGTCCTTATTTATTTCCTATGAGCTGACCGTGAACGCGGCTTTGGTTTGGATTCCAGGTCTTGAGGTGATATTCAAAGAGCCTGAGGTGCACTACAGCTGTTCTAATTTATTCTTTATTGAGCTGAACATTCGTTTTTGTCTACAGATCTTGAGGTGATCCTCGGTGAGACTGAGTTGAACCACTTTAGTATCGTTTGTACTCTTTTGAGTTTACCTTTTTTTGGTCTCTAGATCACGAGGCTATCCTTGAAATGCCGGAGGGGAACGACTACAGTCTCGCTCATTCAGTCTTCAATAAGCTGAACTTATTTTGTTTTGGGTCTCCAGGTGTTGAGGTGATCCTTGAAGAGCCTATGGAGGTCAACTGCAGTTATATTTCTCTAATGAGCTTAACAAATTTTGTTTTGGTCTCCAGGGGACAAGATGATCCTCGAAGAGCAAGAGGAGAACTAGAGCAGTCTCATTCTTGACCTGAACATATATTCTTTTCTGGTTTTCAAGTTCCGAGGTAATCCTCGAAGAGCAAGAGGAGAACTAGAGCAGTCTCATTCTTGACCTGAACATATGTTCTTTTCTGGTTTTCAAGTTCCGAGGTAATCCTCGAAGAGCAAGAGGAGAACTAGAGCAGTCTCATTCTTGACCTGAACATATGTTCTTTTCTGGTTTTCAAGTTCCGAGGTAATCCTCGAAGAGCCTGAGGAGAACTTTTGCAGGCCCATTTATTCTGAATTGAGCTGAACATATTTTATTTCTGGTCTCCAGGTCTTGAGGTGATCCTCGAAGAGCCTGAAGAGGACTACTGCAGCAGCCCCGTTGGCAGCCACTCTGGCGAGGACCTTTATGGACGTGACTCCAACCTTCGTCTGAAAGGCGAGCGAGGATCCCTAGACGGCTCGGAGGGCATTGGATCAGCCGAGGGGGACTCGTCAGCTGGAGGTTCTGACCACTACCCCGAGGAAGAGGAGGAAGATTGCGCCAGCTCCGGCATACACAGCCAGGGTGAGTACATGATTCTATTACTGAGTACCGTATTGTGAATATCAGTGCGAGGGTCCCTGAGTCAGGAGATCTGGGATGGTGAGAAAGGAGGACGAGGGAAATTGAGGGAGTAGTTTGTTTATGCAAGAACCTTACCACATGACTCTCAAACAAAAATGGTGAGAAAGGAGTGAAATTGAGGGAGTAGTTTGTTCATGCAAGAACCTTACTACATGTCTCCCAAACAAAAATTGTGAGAAAGGAGTGACATTGAGGGAGTAGTTTGTTTATGCAAGAGCCTTACCACATGACTCCCAAACTAAAACCTCTCTGCATTTGAATCGGATGAACTTCTTAATGACAGAAAAACCCGTATTTCCCGTTTCATTATGCGTTTTTGGCATCCCAAAGATCAATGAGTAAAGTAAATGAAGAGTTGCGGGCGGCTCTCAACGCACCGGTAACGTTCGGGTGTCAATTTCGATGCCGCCATTTAACCTTGGTACAATTGTTAAACTGCAGCCAACGTCAGCTGGAACTTTTAAACCCAAGGTGAATGAGTGATTGACAGTACAGTAATGGTTCACGTTCACTCAATTTATGACTCAGCATCTCATGAGTATGCGTGATCCATTTCCCCGCTAACACGAATTAATTTCATTCATTTTATGTAATGCATTCGTACCAAGGCAACTTGCAGCCGTAATAACTAAATAAATTAATTAGTATAACTGTTTGAAGGTTCGTGGAAATTGCTTGCTTATCGTAGCTATTTTATTTTCATATGTTTCATTTACTATTACAACAGCTTCGAGTTCATAATACCGTTTTAATTTACAATAGAAATCGCATGCTACACAACAGTGGGAATTCCTGATTTTCTTGAACTTCTTTCTCAACACAAGTGAACGTAGTATCAGTATTGCTCGCTCAGTTATTTGCAATCGAGGTATATTCACGTCTCGTTAGAGAAACAAGATTTACTGCATCTAAATTATTCAAACGATGTATCGTATTGGGAGTTGAAGCAAATTGATAATTTGCAAATGAGAAGTTACTACGGCTCATATTGACTTGAGTAAGGTGTAGAAGCTGTGAAGCAAACACGTGTGTTTTGAAAAACCTACTGCCGTTCTACGAATAGTGATATGCTAACAAACAATTTTCTGTTTGGTACGTTATGACTACAGAAGCATCTTCACATACTTTCATCCAACATCCAACAGATGAAGGTTGCCCAACATGTTTTTGACATGCATAAAGAAGTTGTGTTTAAAGGCGGAAGGCTATGGTCATATGTTTGAGTCCAGTCACATGTACTGGGTTCAGTCCTTTAGAATTGTCAGGGTTTATTTTATCAGTGTCTCATCGTCAGTGTCTCATCGTCAGTGCCTCATCGTCAGTGTCTCATCGTCAGTGTCTCATCTTCAGTGCCTTATCGAAAGTGTCTTATCACGAGTGCTCATTGCCAGTGTTTCATCGCGAGTCCCCCATCGAGAGTGTGTGTCTCATCGCGAGTGCTGTCACAAGTGTCTCATCGCCTGTTCATCGCTAGTGCCATGTTGCCAGTGCTCTATTGTCAGAGCTGTATCGCCAGTGCCATATTGCGAATACCTCATCGCTGGTGCCTCATTGCGAGCGCCTCATCACGAGTGCCTCATCGTGAGTGCTTTATCGCGGGTGCCTCATCGCGAGTGCCTTATCGCGAGGGCCTCATCGCGAGTGCCTTATCGCGAGTGCCTCATCGCGAATGTCTCATCGTGAGTGCGTCATCGCGAGTGCCTTGTCGCGGGGGCCTCATCGCGAGTGCCTCATCGCGGGGCCCTCATTATGCGAGCATTTATTAAAGAAGTATTTGTGAGCGATGGTATCAATCTGCATCGTTTTATTTTCTTGCGGATTCACAGCGAACACATTTCGAAACTTGTACTTATTCTTAGCCAAGTTACAACGGGTTACTCTATTTGGCATCTGTTATGATACAAGAGCACTACAACTCTAGATCTGTTCACCAAAGGACACTTCTACTTGGATGAATCCAAACCCTCTTCCTCAATGTCTCGGTGTAGCTTATTCCCGTTGAAAATAAGTATCATTGCTTGCAGCTGTGTTCTAGATACACCAAATTTCAAAGGCGCTGGGTCTATCATGCTCCCACGGCGGCTGGTATACACTTCGTCCCATGATAAATATTGCTTCATCTAGACGAAGAAGCAATTTTATCCTCCCGGATATAGTTGTTCTTTGAAGCCATCGTAAATGAACCTATTGTAAGCTCTTTAATAGAGACAAAGATACCTCTGTATTCCTACACAGACGGTATGGTATCATTTAATCCAAAATACACAAACCTAAAATTCGTATAAAGAAATGAAAAGTCAATCAAGTCTGATTAAGTAACCTTACCGAACTCATTACAACGTGTAACTGAATACATGGGACTGTTTCAGAACGGTATCGTGCATCTTACTCCCAATGCTGAACATAAGTACACGACTCTTTCCGAAACATGTCGCGATAAAATAAATATCAAAGTACGTTTAAAGTTTACCATGAATATGTACTGCATCTCACTGGTGCATTATATGGTCGTCAGACATCACAACAATAGGTCACAATCCACACGTAATATTTAGTCAAGCCGTCCAGTTCTTTTGATGCGGGACCCAGACCTGTTGTTGTTAGATTTTAATCACATATTGACCAAGCAATGATGGCAATTTATTTTTGGGGTGGCTTTTGTTTTGCATTAGTCTTTCGTTGTCTACGATGTCCACTATATTACTCTGATGCAGTATCCGTGATAAATTTTGGTTTCGCTCATAGAAAACGACAGCTCTTGTTGATACAAAGAAAATGTTTATAGCGGATACAATGTTATACTGAGCTTGAAATATAAGTAGGCATATTTTATTCAACTCTTTTTTTTCTCGGCTGCTTGAAAAGTGCACCACTGCCTAAAAAGCAGTCTAAGATTATTTATTTGTTCATGTTTTCCATTTCTGAGACACTGCATTATGTCATACCTTCTGTATTTTATTTCAGGTCACGTATAACTAACACTAAATAACTTAATTTATTTATGCACAATCAATATGGCATTTTCAAATTGCTCGCGAATTTAAAAACGGACAATGAAAAGCAAATATCACGATGATAAGCAGAAATCATGTTAGATAAAGTAACCTAAGTAAAATCAGAAAAAATAAATGTGTTACGCATGATTGTTTACTCCTGACTATCAACAAGACGCAAGGGTTAGGTGTGTGCTGGGAATAAAATAGTACATTATAGAACAATTTCCTCAATTTATGCCGTTTTTTGATAGCACATTTACGTGTTAAACGATGCGCAATCGACGGCCAATCAAACCAATTTGACAATTGATCTGGATTTTGCAGAGGCATCGTTCGGTGCTGATTGTGGGCAGTGTCTGAATTATAATTCTCTCAAAATGTGTTAGATTTTCTATGTGGGTCTTTTAGTGACCAGAAATTGTGAGAGCCGTCTTGGTTTGACGTGTTCCACACGATCAGCCTGCATCGTGGACGAGTTTCAGACGAGATAGCGTAGCATAATAACTCTTCCAAGTCATGTTTTCTTGATATCACACACGATTACCATTTATCTACTTAAAATAGATAATGTGCATATTTTACACGTTTTTTGTCGAGTTTATTGCTCTCATAAAACTGGGTTCGGACGTCGTGCAGCCAAAATTCAGATTTCCTAAATCTAGAATACATTGAAAATATATATAATTAACTGGTATTTATGGCATCATAACGTCAGGAGAATGTACCGTCACGCTCGAGCTAAAAGAATTAATATAATGTGCTTGGTTACATGTATTCCGTTGAGAATTGAAAGGTGGTCTTCAGCGTTAAGGGTTGCCAGAGAATACTCCGTGAAGCAATTCATATTGCTTTGCTGGCTATTAGGTGATTATTCTCTCAATAACGGAGGGTAGCTGACAATATTTGACCAATATAATATGAGTTTCTTCGTCAAGGAATTGTTCAAACATCTTTAGTTACGCTTCGCTTACATAATTCCTGATCACAGCGCTCGAGTGCTGCCACTGCCTTCATCAAAATCGTCTACAGACCGATTCCTGTAGACGATCTCCGTCCCCAAACTCTCCCTATAACGTATATAACCTGGCATTGGTTCAAACAAACGAAAAAGCTGGTAATATTGAAGTATATTACATCGACATTTTGTTAGTTGCATTCATTCTACAGCTACGGTCAAGGTGCTCTGGTGTTTCAGAGTAGCTACGGTTTTCGTACTTTTATACGAGCAGCTGTACACGCTCTGCCCCACGTTGAGCAGATGGTGCACGCTCTGCCCCACGTTGAATTTATCTCTAGCTAAACTACGAAGCAATTCTATACTCCCAGCAGCAGTTGGCCCAGGGTCTATGATGTCATCCCTAAGGCACATATTCTCCAACAAACTTCCCAAAATAGCGCCATGTGATTTTCAGAAACAAAAAACAATACATTCATGTACATATTTAATGTATACCGTGGCAATGAAAAATGTGTTTTATGCGTTTGCGAGGTGTCCATATAACATAACTTCAAAAACGCAGTTATTTTTAATTTATTTTCGATGGCCTGATGCTGTAAGATAAGAGTTTCGTGACTTTTTGTTCAGTTTATAATGGTCTGATTGTTGTGTGTGGCGGACGATTGATCAGCAAAGTCAAACATGGGTCCAAGCATCCCTCGGAACGCAAGCGAAGGGATTCCAAGCTCCATCCAGCAAACAAGTATTCCATACTTGGAGACATGTGTGTGCTCGAGTGTTTGGAGACATGTGTGTGCTCGAGTGTTTGGAGACGTGTGTGTGCTCGAGTGTTTGGAGACATGTGTGTGCTCGAGTGTTTGGAGACATGTGTGTGCTCGAGTGTTTGGAGACATGTGTGTGCTCGAGTATTTGGAGACATGTGTGGGCTCGATTGTTTGGAGACATGTGTGTGCTCGAGTGTTTGGAGACTTGTGTGTGCTCGAGTGTTTGGAGACATGTGTGTGCTCGAGTGTTTGGAGACATGTGTGTGCTCGAGTGTTTGGAGACATGTGTGTGCTCGAGTGTTTGGAGACATGTGTGGGCTCGAGTAAGTTGTTTTTGTCCATGACTCAGAAGCAGCAGGTAAGGCAATTTGTACAGTGTTGCGAGACGCTCTATAATACAAATAAAAAATACAAACCCCCGGACCGCATTGCTGATTGCTATACAATTGCCACACTCATAGTACTAGTTATTATATGACCTCGTACTAAGTAACCTAACTGTACCTCTTTCAAGATAGCCTCACCCTGATGTGTGTATAACAGTTAACACATGATTTGTTGTCCCTGTGTTTGTACATCTCCTTATACCTTTTTCATAGTCACGAAATAAACGGTTGATTTGTTGTTGATCATCCGCATTACTCGTTGTAATTGCTGTGCAGACCCCAAATGATAATTCAATTCATTTAATCGAATTGGATGAGCAGCGCGATGGGTAATAAACACGTTTATTAATTCAGATAATTTCAATCTGATGGATTTCACCCTACATCGTATCGGTCTCATATGCTTGACCGCTGAGGAAGTCAGTAGTGAATTGATCACAAAGAGAAGACGAGCGCACAAAATAGATCATGCTGTTAAAGCAGAGAAAAGCCGATATTCAAGCCTCCGTGGCACGTCGAACAAGTATTTTTAATCGTACGTGTCTTCAGGTTTCATTTAGAATTGTATCATTAATATGTTGGTTTGCTTTGTGTGTTCGTTTCTCAAAGTGGACAACTAGCAAATGCATCACTCAATATTAATTAAACCTCAACATTGATCACGGAAAAGTCGGTTCTTCTGCTATTTCAAAAACACTATGGCATCCGCGCTCATGCTATAAACCATTACAAAATTACGTTGGGAAGTTTTTATCTGCATGATTTTTAAACGGCAATAATGCTGTTCTATCTGAGGTACAGTACAGAGCCACGTCGATCGAAATAACTTCGACCTGAGATCTTGACTTAAAAGAAAATTTCAAGCCGATGCTCCCCAGTTTTTTTTTATTCGATTAATTTGACATACAACTCCTTTGTTCTGCTTTATTTTTCAAACATTTTCTTGCTGATCTCGTCTGTTTCCTGTTGCGCTCCCGCCACTAAGCCGTGCAGCGCATCACGCATTGCCTTTGTTCCGGAAACATCTCACTGATCACGATCCCTTCCTGATCGCCGCAATCCACCCCTCCCGATCGCGATCCGCTTCAAGTAATCCCAGTTTCATCAAAAATCCCATCGCCGGGAAATCCATTGGAAAGCTCGCGTGGCTGCTGGTCAGGTGGTAAAAGATTTAATTCGATTTGGTCTAATAATCTGCAAAGAAACGATCAGTAAAGCGCGTCGGCCTGTCTTCTTCTAGCATTTTTATGCTCCTTGAGTTTCTCCAGCGCTGTGCCACTTCAGCTCAGCTCTCGGACGATTGAACTCGTAATTTATGTGCATTTCTCTGTATAGTGCTTCACTTGTTAATCTCTATTCAATACTGTATAGAACTTGTTCCTCGATATTTGCTCTCGTGAGGATAATGTTTCAAACGGATGGCCAGATCCCCAATAGGGGGGTGGCTGACGACCGGACTCATCAGCTCTTTGGCGCTGACAAGTTCGGCAGGGATCCGAAAAAAAACACTCGAGTCAAGTGTGTGGTCTGAAGTCAGTGTCAGTAGCAGGGTCCGACAGCTTCCACTGGTTTACCCCTGTTGCCTTTAAATTGCCGGGCCTTTCCCCATGCATATCCGTCCCATTTCTCAACGAGACACCGAAGGCGGGAAAACGCATCAGGGCTGCGTCAAAACTCACCCATTCACATTCATTCCTTACTCAAATTTATCCATTGCACGCCTTCTTGCTACCTTCGCACTCCGCTTGTCGCCTCCTCACGCCTCAGCCCTTAAGAACATAGTTGGAACAACTACCCCTAATACAACCCTCTCTGCTTCCATACCCAATGTCCTGTCTCATTACACACTTCAGTGCTCCCAATACTTGACACGCTTCCATCACTCTAGATTTCACCTCACTTTCCACTAGTCAAGGGTTCCTTCACTCAAGATTTCGTCTCACTTTCTACTAGTCCAGGGTTCCTTCACTCAAGATTTAGCCTCACTTTCTACTAGTCCAGGCTTCCTTCACTCAAGATTTAGCCTCACTTTCTACTAGTCCAGGCTTCCTTCACTCAAGATTTCACCTCACTTTCTACTAGTCCAGGCTTCCTTCACTCAAGATTTAGCCTCACTTTCTACTAGTCCAGGCTTCCTCCACTCAAGATTTCACCTCACTTTCTACTAGTCCAGGCTTCCTTCACTCAAGATTTAGCCTCACTTTCTACTAGTCCAGGCTTCCTTCACTCAAGATTTAGCCTCACTTTCTACTAGTCCAGGTTTTTCCACATATTTCCGAGATAGTTTAACACTGAAATTCCTCCAAAAACTTGCAGCATCCTTCGATCATACACTCAACCAAACTCCGACACTAGCCTACGCAACTGCTTCTCTCCTGGCTGTCATGACCGATATAATCCATCACAGTTTGACCGACATGAGCAGACAGTATACAAAATGAATGCAAGGTAGATCAACTTTTACATAACAATTAGATTAGAATATTCAATTCAACACGTATCAAAGAAATGAGCCAACGCACACGAAAAAAAACTGATCAATTGTTAGGTTACGATTGTACCGCCTGAAATTCGTTCGCTATTGAAAAGGGACATCACCTGATCACAAATCGTGCGTGACATCTCCGTTTTTTTCATCACGGACTGACCGACATATTGGTGCGACTTTTGGTTCCCAATCTTTCAAGGCGGCTGAATTTGGATGAAATTTCCTCCTGCGTCGTGCAGGCGAGGAGTAGCGAGCCCGCATATCGCGCTGGACACGATCCTCTACCTAGTTACATATCATAAATACTCTGACCAATTTTCACGAAGTGAATTTGGACACACAACTTGGTAAGAAGTATCTAGACAGAATTCAACGTCACATTGGCGGCGACAGGTCACGCTGCATCTCGGGCCGCTCTCCCCGCAGGATGTCTCGAGCCCAACTGTGTTCTGTCGAGATTTTTTTCCCGGTCGTTGGAATTCCTGAACTGAAATCCGGTTCGAATCGGACGGGAAGTTGTCAAGCATGAGACGAATCGAGCTGCACGTTTTAGCCTATTTTAGTTCCCAATCAGTTTATTTTCTAACATGAGTTCTTATGTAAGTAGAGTAATTTGTTACTTGTTTGGTCGCAATACTGTGAGAAGATAATTTGATATTCCATTCTTTTAATTTTTAATTTATTTTCTTACAATATTTTGTTTAGCATATATACTCTTTAAGCGTATACTGGCAGAAGCTAACATGATACTTATTGCAATCATCGCCGAAGTTTGTTATTTTAAATTTGATAGTAGCTTTAATCCACTATTTTAAAAACAATTTAACCTCTTTCTATTTCTCTTGAAGCTTCTCCTGTTGTCTTCTGCAATAAATTACAGCTTTACTGTTTAAACCAGTAGTTACAGCTTTGCTGACCATACCATTAGTTACGGCTTCTCATGCCATCACTCCATTGAAGTCAACCAAAGCATCACTTTTCTACCATAGTTTGTTCTCGCTGTCATCGGCCCGTTTGTCCACATCAGACCGTGTGTCGCCGCCGCATTGTATAGCGCCATCTGCCTGGAAACAATGTCTGTTGATCCAGCAGCCTCGGTCAATATTTAGACCGGTGCATGGACGTGCGCGTGACTTGCAGGATCATGCGCACCAGGAATGCGGCGAAGACTGCAGCTAGGGTGCGTGTAGCGCGTGAGAGACGCGTGGCCTGACGAGAGTTCCGCTGACTGGCGTTCAAAGCTTGCCAAATGCTGTAACTAGATACATTTCCACGGAATTTTGCCCAACTTAATCATACTGAGCAATCTAAAGGAGATATAATATATTGTTTGCATTTGTTTGCTCTTTTCGTGGTACATCAAAACAAGGTGTCGTTCTTTTTGTGGTCCATGCATCAAGGCAAGGTGTTGCTCTTTCCGTGGTGCATCAAAGCAAGGTGTTGCTTTTTCCGTGGTGCATCAAAGCAAGGTGTTGCTCTTTTCTTGGTGCATCAAGGTAAGGTGTTGCTCTTTTCGTGGTGCATCAAGGCAAGGTGTTGCTCTTTTCGTGGTGCATCAAAGCAAGGTGTTGCTCTTTTCGTGGTGCATCAAGGCAAGGTGTTGCTCTTTGTGTGGTGCATCAAGGCAAGGTGTTGTTCTTTCCGTGGTGCATCAAAGCAAGGTGTTGCTCTTTTGTGGTGCATCAAGGCAAGGTGTTGCTCTTTTCGTGTTGCATCAAGGCAAGGTGTTGCTCTTTCATTGGTGCATCAAAGCAAGGTGTTGCTCTTTCGTGGTTCATCAAAGCAAGGTGTTGCTATTTTCGTGGTGCATCAAGACAAGGTGTTGCTCTTTTCGTGGTGCATCAATACAAGGTGTTGCACTTCTCGTGGTGCATCAAAGCTAGGTGTTGCTTTTTTCGTAATGCATCGAGGCAAGGTGTTGCTCATTTCGTGGTGCACAATGGCAAGGTGTTGCTCTTTCCGTGGTGCATCAAAGCAAGGTGTTGCTCTTTACGTGGTGTATCAAGGCAAGGTGTTGCTCTTTTCGTGGTGCATCAAGGCAAGGTGTTGTTCTTATCGTGGTGCACCAAGGCAAGGTGTTGCTCTTCCTGTGGTGCATCAAAGCAAGGTGTTGCTCTTTACGTGGTGTATCAAGGCAAGGTGTTGCTCTTTCCGTAGTGCATCAAGGCAAGGTGTGGCTCTTTTTGTGGTGCACCAAGACAAAGTGTTGCTCTTTCGGTGGTGCATCAAAGCAAGATGTTGCTCTTTACGTGGTGTATCAAGGCAAGGTGTCAATGTACCGCATGAACCCGAACATTGTAGACGCTGCCAGATAAATAAATAAAAACTCCAATCAATACATCATAGTTTTATTCTCTGTTAAGTTACCAAGATCTAGAAGGCATATTCCGCTTTGAAGACATCAATACATATTGAGATTGATACCGTTTTTGTTTCAGTTTTCACAATCCTTAATCAGTTGGAAGCCCACGTCAGTGTTGGATACTGTCTACCTGTGTTGATTACTGTCTTCCTGTGTTGAATACGTGGTTGTAAATTATTCCCTTATCATGACATTGTTGTATCATTGCCTTGAGGGAGTGTAATCAATATATACCAATACATCACAATGTAATAGATATAATGTATTTGTATATGCATTGCTGTTAGCTACTAAACTTCAACCACGAAACAGCAGCCACTATTGCCTGCTGAATGCTGCTTGGTGGCAAAACGACAGTGCTCCTTTAATTATGAATGGCTTATGTTTGCTTCAGTTTGTTTAGTGAATGTTTGCTTCACCTTCCCCCAACTCCACGCTGGCGCTGCTCCTGCATGTTACAGTTAGCAACTCCCAAGGTGTGTGACTGCCAGTGGTGGAGCGACCCGGCCCGCAACCAGCCCATTCGGCAACCTGGTCACTCCGACCGAGCGGCTCCTGCTGCTTTTTTTTCTGCCGATTGTTGTTGTATGCTTGGTCACGTTCTGACCAACCGGCCGGCTCACCCGGCGTGCTGCTGCTGCTGCTGCTGTAAGTCACCGCTGTAAATAACAGCACGGCCAGCATCGGACAAATTTATGTGTGTATCTAGGCTCTCCTCCCCTGTTTCTGTCCAAAATCCCCCCTAAAATTGGATAAAGTTTACAGTTAAATGCATCTATGTACAGTGACGTGTCCAACACCGAGCTCAGGTGTGCATGGGGTCCGACAGGTTGGGACAAGAGTATAATGTTTCACTAAGGTTAGCGAGTGCTATGGAACTGAGCGGCCCAGCTTACGTTCGAATTTCCTACCTTATAGCAAAAGACCAGTTGGGTTCGCTGTGGTTGAGAGCACAGCGACACTCTGTGGCGTAGAGCACAGCGACACTCTGTGGTGGAGAACACAGCGATACTCTGTGGTGGAGAGCACAGCGACACTCAGTGGCGTAGAGCACAGCGACACTCTGTGGCGTAGAGCACAGCGACACTCTGTGGCGTAGAGCACAGCGACACTCTGTGGCGTAGAGCACAGCAACACTCTGTGGCGTAGAGCACAGCGACACTCTGTGGTGGAGAGCACAGTGACACTCTTTGGCGTAGAGCACAGCGACACTCTGTGATGGAGAGCACAGCGACACTCTGTGGTGAAGAGCACAGCGACACTCTGTGGCGTAGAGCACAGCGACACTCTGTGGTGGAGAGCACAGCGACACTCTGTGACGGAGAGCACAGCGACACTGTGGTGGAGAGCACAGCAACAATGTGGTGGAGAGCACAGCGACACTCTGTGGCAGAGAGCACAGCGACACTCATTGGTGGAGACCACAGCGACACTCTGTGTCGGAGAGCACTGCGACACTCTGTGGCGGAGAGCACAGCGACACTCTGTGGCGTAGAGCACAGCGACATTCTGTGGTGGAGAGCACAGCGACACTCTGTGGTGGAGAGCACAGCGACACTCTGTG
>SDVV010009692.1:0-16588 GCA_016164225.1 Gammarus roeselii | reverse complement strand
ATATATGTTCTAACAACAAGTGATATAGAATGAGTAAACGTCGTTCTTACATTCGTGTATTAGTTGTTTAAGGCTTATAAGAACATAAAAAATATTATAACACAGCTCGCAGCTAATTTAACACCTGTTAAAAGACAAAGTAATTACACACGTACGTGAACGCTTCAGGTTAAACATTTGAACTAAGAAGGACCTGAATGAAAGTCGAGTTAAACAAAATCTACATTTCAATAGGTCAGACAATGTACGTTATACACGAGTTGCAACACAATATTGATGTGAAGTTGATTATAATTAAGGGTCTGCATGTTATTTGATGAGAAATTTGTTGATAATAATCGAGTGACAGTTGACTAGTGACTGATATGCGACTGAACTGACACTAATGTCGGCGATGCGTGATAGTTCAGAAATAATGTTCGTAGGAACGAATGATATGACTTGAGAAATGATTTCACTGACAATGTTTGAATTTAGTTGAAAAAACTAATGAGGTTTTCTCTGATTCAGTAGTAATGACTTGCTTGACTGAACAATGAGCTGAAAAGTGTCTGACTCGAACTGCCCGGAAGTCTACCGCGGTAGTGGTAGGTTGTTAATGCTTTTGCAATTTGTTCTGGATAATGAACAGCGAGCTGGCATCGAGAGGTCTCTTAAGGTCTACTTGCCGCAGTTGTTGATGTTTTCGTTTGCGGCTAATTGTTAATTACAGCGTGACAGGGACAAGATCTCCTTCGGAGGATCCTGACCGGTTATGGTGAAAAATGCACGATGGGCCTAACAACCATGATTATAACTGCCCGCCAGCACATGTGCTATGTGCTTGTTTACACAGGAGTAGCGTGTGTGGGAAACTCAGAACGCATAGCATGAGGCTGCTTGATGATCACACATAAACATGGAACATACAGATACACAGATATTGACACAAGGCCGAAATCTCCAAGCAAGGGGGGTGTCACTCGCACACCTTAGCTCTTTTGCGTAAAAAGGTCTGGCCGGGACCCCGCAACACACCCTCCGGGTCATGAGTGCGGTTCGAGTTCAGTGTCGACACTAGGGACAGGAAACTTAAATGAGCATAATGAGCTTAGATAAACATGAAACACGTGTTAAAATGGCTTGCGAAATATTATAGCGTTCTAGATAGATTAAAATATATTGTAACAACAGTGGGAATAGTAGGACATTTGTAGTGGAGAGAAACGTAGAACGGTAATTGTAGTAGCGCGATTGTGGTGAGGAAAAGCGTCGCCACTAACTCTGAATTGCTTTCAATAGATTACCGCCCACTACAAACGGAGGCAATACCCTCCACAGCGCTTCTCTGTCGTACGCCTTTTCCAGATCCATGGAGGTCCACAACAACTCGTTTCCCTTCGCAAAGTACTCTTCACAGACTTGTCTCACTGCCAAAATCAGATCGTACCGTACCATTCCTCAAGCAACACTACTTGTTCCTTGACAATTGCACATCCGAACAGTCTCTAATCCTCTTGTTTAGCACACCCCTGTACAACACTTTTCAACAACACATATCAAACTGACAACTAACAACCAACATGGGCATAGTATTACAACTGAGACATCTTATTTTAGGGTTACAGCGAGAACAAAGTTATAAAATTACCGCACACAACTAAGAATAAGTTACGGCCTAAAACTCTATCCTGCCTATGCGTATAGTAATTCTTTCCATCGCCTTGACAATGACGAGGCAGTGAGCGCATCACCAGAGCAGATTGCAACGAGGATTGTATTTGTGGAGTTCATAACTCGAGTCATAAGGCTGTGTGCCGCTTTACGGAACAGTATCTTGATGTGATCCGATGGGTTTTCAACAAAAATCCTGCTCGCTGACGGCGAGCAAAGGACCTGCATCAGCCGTCTAAATGTGTCATTATAACTCACTGTTAATTTCCTCACGCTATATAGAAAGTATTTTCTCTACAGCGCATTACAATAAATCTGGTAACAACAATATGATTAGAAGAGCTGGATTTTAGCTTCCCTTGGTGCAAACGAGGATTTTCGTATCAGTATGTTACCAACTGCATTTTGCCGCCTTGTTTGCTTTGCAACATCCTTGTCATCAGTGCAAACTGCTGTGATGATGTGCCGTAGATATTGAAATTCATCCACATAATCCAGTGCAACACCGTCTAGTTTTATCTCAGTCGATAGGTAGTAACTAGGACCCTTCGGTCTAACTGTCATACCTACAGTTTTTGCAGTGTTATATACAATATCATGAAGTTCAGCAAAATTATTACAGATATCGAGAAGCTTTTGCAATGCCATATTATCTCCTTTGCTCTTATAAAGCAAAATAATGCAAGTGCTGCGCCACTCAATCAGCACCACGCCCAACACAAAACAGTTTTGTATCCTTAACATTCATTCGACTATCCTAACTCCGCCCCTCTTCAGGCACTCTGTCGCAACGCCGTCCAAACCAGGGGCTTTCCCTTCTTTTTTCACCTCTACCGCCTCCCGCACTTCTGCTTTACAAGTTTGAAACAGTTTATTACAACAAGATTGTACAGTTTATATGTTATGATTTAGCTTGACAGTTATGGTATGTTAGGGTACAAAATTAAAGGCACTTCTTGAGTTATTCAGAGCTTCTGGAGCAACCTAATCTTTATGTACTAACCTATAAATTTAACCTAACCCTGAAAGCTTTAAAAGACTTGAAAGAAATGTATCCAGATTTATTATGCCTAGACACCAACTGGAAACAGTACATTGACGGTTAAATACCTGACTATTTGACAAAAGAGTGCTATTTTTTAACATTGGAAAATTGAGACTTCAATTACACCGCAAGGTTGTTGTACCGGTAACTCTTCCGCCTCTAACAAGGTTATAATTTCAGGTACGATTGCGAGACGGCGAGATAACTATAAAACAATTCATTAATTGGCTCGAAAGATAAAGTTCAACTTCTTCAGTCATGACTTAGAATTGAAAGATGAACATTCTGACAGTAAACAGGAGTTAGCAAGTTCCAAATTCTAACACAATTGAAGTTTGTACTCAATTTGTTTTTTTTTTATCTATTATGAGGGGGTATTAAAAGGTTATTTGCATTTCTTGTGTAATGATTTGTGCACATTCAAAAATTTATTGATTGAATTGAATAAATGTGTAACATAGTTTCTGTAAATGGTATAAAAGCATAGAGGGCAATTTGGAAGTGTTATTGATCTTCCAGTTTCA
This sequence comes from Gammarus roeselii, assembly GCA_016164225.1. Taxonomy (NCBI): domain Eukaryota; kingdom Metazoa; phylum Arthropoda; class Malacostraca; order Amphipoda; family Gammaridae; genus Gammarus; species Gammarus roeselii. The sequence continues at coordinate 13,366 of SDVV010009692.1, read as the reverse complement.
GGATAGTTGGAAGGTTATTCATAGCTCTAATAGCTTTCTTTTGAAGTACAAATATTTTATCAATTTTATTTTTCTCTGTTCCATACCAGGCTTTGATTCCATAAATTAGGAATGGCTGAACAATGTGAAGGTGAAGAAGACTTTTTAGGGCAGATGGGAGGAATTAATTTAATTTATAAAAAATGCCTACCAATGTTGATTATTTAGATGATAAGCTGTCGATGTAATTTTTGAATAATACAAGCTATACCGAAGTATTTTAGTGTTGTTTTATCTCAGGAATTCTGTTCTGCCCAATTTTTATGAGTGGTGAATAGATTTTACGCCTACATGAAAATATATTGTATTTTTTTTTGCCATCAATTCCAATTCGGTTTGCAGTTGCCCACCTGTTTTCATTATAAAGTTCCTTGTTCATTGAGGCAGTTCACTTGCTTATGGTGGTTGAAGGGATGCAAGTAGATAAGGTCCGATCATCTTAGAACAATGTATATTTGAAAAAGGATGATGCATTAACTACATCATTTATAAAAATTAAGAAAAGCAGGGGCCCTAAAGTAAAACCTTGAGAAACACCATGATTAATATTGAGCACATAAGATTGTATTCCGTTTGTAGTTACATACTGCTTTAGGTTGGACAGATATGTATTGAACCAAGCTCTCTCCCAACACCGGCGTCCATGCTTTATCACCTTCAGCAACAATGTCAGTGTCTCAGACATCCTCAATATTCAGCAACTCATCAAAATATACGACACACCTTATTTGCACCTCACCACTTTCCAGCAACAACCGGACGTTCTCATCTTTTACCACCTCTTCCTTTCTGGTCTTCCCCTTTCTCACCCTCTTCACCACTTTCCAGAACATTTTGTTCATATAAATTCTTGTACAACCGTTTCCCCACCTGCGTCAGCATCTCTCTTGGCTCTCCTCACCACCCGCTTCACCTCTTTACTCTTCTCGCAAAAGTTGTCATAAGACATCACCGACCTTTCTTGCAACTTCTTTTTGAAGACTCTTCTCTTCTGTGCCACCGCAAGTTTGGCCTCTTTGTCCTACATTCGCAGCCTTTCCTTTTGCAGCCGCCCGCACGGCGCACATCACACATTTTTCGCACATAATAACGCATTTCTGAATGTCTCCCATTCTTCCTCGACATTTTTTAAGTTATGCCCTCTCACACTGTCATGTTATTTCCTCAACGTCTGCTGGAACTCCTCAGCTTAGCTTTCCACATTCAGTTCACTCACCTTCACTTACTCTAAACCTCGTAACACTCTTATGTTCCCCTTCCACCTCAGCTCCACTCTTGATCTTCCTTCCACCAGCTGACGGTCAGACATTCCTGACTCCCTCTCCTCTCAACACCCGCACATCCAACAGCCTTCCCACCACTTTCCTTGTAATCAGCACAAAATCCATCATTGCTCCCTTCACTACCGCGCCATTGGCCACCCTTACCCATGTGTACATGTACATATCTCTAATCTAGAACAAGCTGTTTTCAACCACCAGCTCCTGCTTCATGCACACACCTATCAGGTTCTCTACACTGTCATTTTTACCGTGAACGCCAAACTTACTGCTACATTCTCCATCACTTCATCAATAACTCTCGCATTTAGGTCGCCCAGTATGTATGTATAGACATACAGCCGTTTCCCCCTAGTTAGGGGGGTGGCTAAGTTAGGCAGACACAAAGGGGGGAGGCGCCCAATCTCCCCGCCACTAGGTCGCCCAGTACAACCACATTATATTGACCTCCAAAACTTACACTACACTAATCCAGGTCAGTCCAAAATTACTCCCTCTCCTCCTCAATCCTCTCAAAACCAGGTCCGTAAGCGCTAACATACACCCATCTATCTTTGCCCAACTCAACTTATATCCATATCAATCTTGAGGACACCCCTTTTCACTCGGAAAATACCACACCTACTCTTGAGTCGCCTCTTACGACACGCAGGGGTTGCGGTGCCAAGGTGCTAATCCCTTGCCGTAGGGATAACATTTGTGCTCTCATAAATTTCAAATGACAAGACTTTGATGTTTTATTGGCACGGTGATCACTTTTCTGTTATTTGTTGATACATTTAAACGAATGTAATTTCTGTATTTTTACCACCTTTTCTACTTTGCGACTGGCTCCAGTAACCAAACGCTTTCATTAAAACGTCGTTGCTCATATTACTTAACCTCTCACACAGCGCGCCCCAAGCACCCTTCCCGACGCCCTGGCCGCCATCAGCATTGATGGTGGGACGTTGCCTCGCCGCCCTCCTCTGGTGCTGGTAGCCACCGCCACCACTGCCAGCGCCTTGCACCAACACCGAGCTTACACCGCTCACTTCACGCACCTGCTGGTGGATGAGGCTGGACAGCTAACGGAGCCGGAGACCGGAGGGGCCATGGGGTGAGCCACGGGCTAGGCTGTCGTCGAGGGCTCTGTATTTTGGCAATCGAATCACTCACACTGGTAATGAATGAACGGTTGCGGGCAACATTCATTAATGGAAGGGGACTCTGTAGAAGAAAGAACTCGCGTCATTTGTCGAAGGACGCTCTATGGAGTGAACGTAATGGCTTAGTGCCTTTTTTTCTGTTTTGTGTTCAGTAATGATACAATGGGAAATCGCGTAAGTCTGACATGTTTCAGGTATACTCGTAATTCTCAGCCTGCCCAGCTTTGTATCGATTCTCTCCTCTTAACTGCATTCTGTATCGGTTATTATGTGTTGTGGCGTAAAATGGCATTTATACGCTCTAGCCTTTGTAAGCTTGTGTTGTACCTATAGAATTATTCGACGCAGCACTAGCCCTGTGGCGGGGGACTTATAATCTTGCTACTGTAACTTATGCGTGTCGTAGAAGGCGACTAATAGGGACAAAGCAAGGAGGCACTGTAAACTCCTCATTCAGCGGCCCTATTGTTAGGGTTGCTGAATGTGCGTGGTTGTAGCACGAATGAAGCGAAGAGTAAAGAAATTAGAGAGATGTTTCTGAGGAAGAAGTTTGATGTGTCTGCGCTGAGTAAGACGGAGTTGGAAAAGGTACGGCCGACTGTGAAGTTGGCGTGGCAAGTAGAAAAAAATGGCCGTGTAGGAAGATTGGGCACGAGGAGGTGTTGTGTTGGTATTAACTGATCGGTTGGCTAGTAGCGTTACAAATTGGAAGGAGGTGTCCCTACGATTGAAGGGGTGAAAGTCAAGTTAGGTATAGAAGATTTACGTTTGTGAGTGCTTACGGACCTGGTAACAAGAGGAGTGAGGAGGAGAGGGAGCAACTTGAACTGTTCCGTGTTTGCATATTGAGCGTTTTGGAGGTAAAAACAACGTGATTGTACTTCATCACCCAAATGCGAGTGTTGGAGAGGTAGTGGTTTAAAACGTGATAGGGACGTAGCTTGGTAGGGCGATCCCGGTAGAAATGACTGTAGAGTGAACCTGATAGGTTCGTGCATTCAGCAGGAGCTGGTGTTCACAAGCGAGATATCCACTTATACACATGGGTAAGGACGATCCACAGCGCTGATGGATTTTGCGCTAATTTCGAACCGAGTGGTGGGAAAGCTGTTGGATGTGCGGGTGTTGAGAGAGGAGGGTGGAGTGATGTCTGACCATTACTGGTGGAAGGAAGATTAAGAGGGTAGCAGTGGTGGAAGGAGAACAGTAGAAGGAGATTAGGAAGAGAGGAAGTGAAGTTGAGTAAACTGAATGTGGAAAGCAGAGCTGAGGAGTTCCGAAGGCGTTGAGGAAGGAATATGACAGGTTGAAGTGCTTGACCCTGGGTAATGTTGAAGAAGAATGGGAGACGTTCAGAAATGCGTTGTTGAAAAGCCCGAAGAGTGTTGGCGGTGTCCTCCGTGTCGTCGGGGCAAAAGAAAGGTCAAACTGGCGATGGCGTAGAAGAGAAGAGCCTTTGAGGAGTGGTTGCAAGCGAGGTCGGTGGTGGCCTATGACAATTATACAGAGAAGTGTAAAAGATGATGCGGATGGTGAGAGCCATGAGAGACGCTGTTGCCAGGTTAAGCAGACCGTTGTGCCAGTGTTTTGAGGGGATAAAAAATAAAATATTCTGGAATGAGGTGAAAAGGGTGAGAATAGGGAAGGCCGGAAATAAGGGGGTGAAAGATGTATGTATGACCCGAGAGATGTGGAGGAAGAATGGGAGACGTTAAGAGATGCGCTGCTGAGATGTGCGAAGAATGTGTGTGGTGCGCGCCGTGTGGTAGGGTGCAGAAGGAAAGGCTGCGAGTAGTGGAACGAGGAAGTTAAACTGGCGGTGGCTCGGAAAAGAGCGTTTAAGGAGTGGTTGCAGGCGAATTCGGTGGTGGCATATGAAGACAATAAAAAGAGAAGAAACGAGGTGAATCGGGGGGTGAGGAGAGTTTAAAGGGACGCTGATGCCAGGTTGGGCAGACAGTTGAGCCATAATTTTGAGGAGAACCAAAAGATGTTCTGGAAGGAGGTGATGAAGGTGAGAAAGGGAGAGACCGGAAAGGAGGAAGTGGTGAAAAACGAAAAACGCCAGTTGTTGTTGGAAAGAGGTGATGTACGGAAGAGGTGGCCCGAGTATTTTGATGAGTTGTCGAATGTCGAGGATGACAGAGAGGCTGACATTATTGCTGTGGGTGGTGGTGCTCGGATGCCAGTTTTGGGAGAGAGGCATGTGGCGGACACTGCCAGGGAAGAGGTGCAGGAGGCGGTGGACGTGATGAAAGCAGGGAAAGCCCCAGGTGTGGATGGCGTTGCGACCGAGTGCCTGAAAAATGGTGGAGTAACGATTGTCGAATGGTTGGTGAGGTTACTGAACTTGTATTTTGTGGCAGGCGTGGTACCAGTTGAGTGGCGCAATGCCTGTATTGTTCCGCTATATAAGGGCAGCAGATACAGACACTAGGCCGCATCCTCCAGAAAGGGGGGTGGCTGACGGCAAAACGCACCTCATACCTTGTTGTTGTGTAGGCGCAGCCGACTTCCTGAACGATGTCAATCTGAAGTTCCAGAGCGTTGCTCAGCATTGTGGGGACCAGGTCTCCCAAGGGTTGATTGTAGTTTTTGTTGTAAAAGTACTGTTCCTTAAATATTAAAAATGCTTCGTCGTACCCGTTTTTTTGGGATGAAACCTGAATGGAAGTCCATGTTCACATCAGCTTCATGCCATGCAGCTCCCAGTAACGAGTCAATATCTAGTTCGGGGCAATACCCAATTTGGTGCTCCCATGATTGGCTAATGGCATGTATCAGGCAGTGACCATCTGTTGGAGTTTGCTTTAGCTGTAATTTTAAATTATTTAACAGTAAATTTTATAGTCTTCATGGTCATGGGAATTTGTATTACCCGTCTTCTCTCTAGATTGTGAAGTCCCTATCTTGGATGCCTGACTGATGCATGGTGATTAGTATTGTGATGAGGAGCTTTGTGGTTTGTTTGGGATTGGTGAGGTGGATGATATTTTGTCGGGTGTTCAGCGGCAAGAACAATAGATGGGGATTAGGTTTGTGGTAGAAAACATCGTTTGACTTGGTGTTCAGTGGCATTAATGATGGGTGGAGCGTATAGTTGGTGTGCAGGGGGCTTTACTTGCTGTGCAGTGGCATTGACTATGGAGCGTATATTTGTTGTGCAGGGGCTTCGCGTGCTGTACAGTGGCATTGACTATAGGTGGAGCGCATAGTTGGTGGGCAGGGGCTTTGCGTGCTGTGCAGTGGCATGGATTAGGGGTGGAGCATACAGTTGGTGTACAAAAGGCTTTGCGGGCTGTGTAGTGGCATTGATGATAGGAGGAACGCTTGGTTGGTGTGCAGGGGGCTTTGCGTGCTGTGCAGTGACATTGATTATGTGTTGAGCGTACAGTTGGTGTGCAGGGGGCTTTGCTTGCTGTGCAGTGGCATTGATTATGGGTGGAGCATATAGTTGGTCTGCAGAGGGCTTCGCGTGCTGTGCAGTGGCATTGATTATGGGTGGAGCGTACAGCTGGTGCCCAGGGGGCTTTGCGTACTGTTCAGTAGCATTGTTGATGTGGTGGATCATATAGTTTGGGCTTTGCGTGCTGTGCAGTGACATTGATTATGGGTGGAGCGTATAGTTGGTGTGCAAGGGGCTTTGCCCGCTGTGCAGTGGCATTGATGATGGGTGGAACGTGGGGTTTAGTTTTGTCTTCCGCGGTGCAAGAAAATGGTGGGATGCAGGGTTGAGATGCCGATAGTTTGGACTGGCGTGCTACGGCATGGAACGGGTTTTATTGGAAAGGCGGTATGTGTGTCGTGTGTGTGATTTTGGAGTCATGAGCCTTAGGTGATCGGCTCGTAAGCAAGGGCTGGACTGTGTTTCGATGATAGCTCTCTGCGTAAGTGTATTCGTAATTGAATGATTTGCATTTCGAGCTGGTACTGTGCGTTAGGTCGTCGCTCGTGGAAGACCAACGGTCGCTTCCTTGTTGGTTGTGAGGCAAGCGGTGTTTGTGCAGGGCATGAGAGTCGCGGTGTGTTGCTGATGATGGGTACGGTGTGAAGAGGCCGTGAGTATGTATAGTCGGCTGACTTATGGTCGGGTGCCAGAAGAAGAGGTGCAGTCCGTGAGTGTGCGCAGCTGATTGCCTCGTGATCAGGTGTAGGTCGTGAGTGAGTGGTGTTAATCGAAGAGTGATTTGATGTCAATCGGAAGGGCATAGGTTACGGGAGTGTGTAATTAGCGTGCGTGTGATTGAGTGTCGATAGGAAAGGAGGACGTTGGTGTGACCGAGGGGAGCAAAGAAAAGGAGGGCACGCATATGATTGCCTTTAGTGGTCATAGTGATAGTAGAAGGCTGACAGTAGCTCAACCCAGTGGGGAACGTAACGTGTTACAATATTGAGGTGCTTGATCGTTCCTCTTCTTTTGAGATTTGAACTAGTTTGGTGAAAATATATCGCGTCGGGGTTTTTAGCATGTCTGTTCCTTAGTGTGCCGGTTGGTGTGCCAAGGAGCTTTAGGGAGTGACATAGACTCACGAAGTGGATCCTTTCTTTGATTGACGCGAGTTTGATGGGTTCGGCCATATGTATTTTTTCGACCCTATGTTTTGCCAGAATCGTTTTAGCTATGTCTTCATTTTCGACGCGATCTGTAATCAATATTATGTAATTTTTGTACGGGTTTTCGGTCTCGATGGTTCTAAAGAGTGCTTCTAAATTTTGCCCGTTGATCGTATGGACCGAACATTTCCTCGTAAGGTCGTTTGGTTTAACATTTGAGATGAAGTCATCTCCTATGAGGGCTGTTCCAATAGGTATTTTTGGTTTCTCCTTAAACGGTGCGGGCATTGTTCTCCTCACCAGGCGGCTGGCTTGTTAGTAGGACCTTGTCTGCTACTTCAACAGTCATGCAGTGAGCGGCTGGTGAGCCCTGGGAAGCAGGGTTGGGGCTATTAAGGTCAGGTAGTTGCTACCGCCCTACGGGGGAGTCTACATTAACTTCGCGTTGGGACTCTTGTGGAACATGGAAGCAAATACAAATACAGGTAGTTGCTGACGGGAGGATAACGGGGGTTCATTTTCAGAGGAATGGGGGGAGGGGCTTGGGATGTCGGAGTTTTCATTAGTGGCGAGATGTCGGCTGTATTTGTTTCCTTGATGAAGGTGACATTGGTTTTTGTGTGCTCTGGGGAAGTTGCGTAATTTTAAGGAAATTGGACCGATATTTTTCTGCTTTCTTGTGTAATTCTTGCTTCTGCACGATGAGCAATTTGCATTACTTCTGAAGCAAGCACAGCGCTTGCAGTCCCCTGTGCTACAAATCAGAAGTTTTCTCATTGGATGTTGGGGTGTCATGGGGAGAGTTCTATTGTTGAAGTGTAGAGACCTAGATAAGAGGCGTGACTATGTGACAAAAAAAGACTGTGTACTTAAACTAGTGGGTATATGTTAGACAGTTAATAACGCTGTTAATGATGCAACGCAGACTGCTCTGATAATGATGATTTACAGTACTAAACAATAAATAATAGTGCACTGCTAATGATGGACAAATTGCACCAATAATATTACTTGGCGGTACAGAAAACTGAAAAGTACTGCACTGCTAATGACATACCATAATGCTCTAATAATGATGCTTTGCCGTACCGAGCACTGAGTTGCACCGTTCTGCTCAGTACAGATCACTGAAAAATACTTTACTGCTAATGATATAATATAACAAACTGCTCTAACAATGATGCTGTGCCATGTCGAGCACTGAAAAACAATGTGCTTGATGATGTATCACAGTACTGTAGTAATGGTGATTTGCAGTACAAAATTGAATAGTACCGCACTGTTAACGGAATAAAAAAACGACGAACATTTCGACAAGAGTAGGAATTGCGGGTAAATCTTGATAGCCTGATCTCAAATGAGATAATTAGGCTTACCGAAGGTTGCTTATGGCACGAACTCGGACCAAATATTTTATAGGAGATTATGTGGAGCAGCCAAAAAAACAAAAGAGGCAGAGAAAAAAAAACGTATGATCACAAATTCAAATTAACACATGATACTTCTAAGAGTCTCTTGCGAGTGGCCTATTTTGTCATGGAGGATGGGGAGGGTGATGGATGTAGGTTCACTGCACTCCGGCAAGCAGGCGCGTTCATGGGCTGACACAGCCGAGTCAGACAAGAGAAGGTAGGCAAAGTGATGGGGGGGGGGGGGTGAGGCTTATTATTTTTATTATTTCCCCGTTAGTACTATGTCCTGTTGATGAAGTTTCGGTACACCGTCGATCTAGTTTTTTTTCCTCTTGTTCCCTCTTGTTAGAAATCTTGACTGGAGAATGGTTGTAAATGGTTGATTTAGATGCTGCTCTGATGTGCTTTCCCGCCCTTGGCATCCCGCCTTCGAGACGGTCGTTGGTGGGGGGCCCGGTCATTATGACGCGGCGGGTGTAAACCAGTGAAAACTGTCGGGCCCTGCTGCTGACGACGGATCCTTTGACTGCACTCAGGACCCAGAGTGTATGTTGCGGGGGTACCGGCCGGACCCTTTAGCACAAAAGGGCTAAGTTGTGTGAGTGTGAGCGTATGAGGGTGTGAGGTGCGCTTTGTCGTCGACCACCACCCCTTTCTGGGGGATGCGGCCTAGTGTCTGTAGCTGTAGAATTCTTGATGTAAGAGGGGAAGTATCCTCAGTAAATCCCCGTTGCCCTATCCTTATTTTCCTGGAGCACCCCACAACACAACCTCTCCTTAAGCACGCCCATAAGGAACTGTATCTCTATGTATAGACATCAGCCGTTTCCTTCTAACTAGGAGGGTGGCTAAGTTAAGCAGCCACAGAGGAGGGAGGCGCCCAATCTCCACACCACAAGGCTGCCGTGTCCATGCCGAGGCTCGAACGCGCGACATGCAGCACCAGAGGCTGGCACTGAAGTCGGATACGCTAACCACTCGGTCACGGCGGCCTTGCAACATGTAAACGGCCGATTGTTGTTGGGAAGTGGTGATATAATGAAAGAGGTGGGCCGAGTTTTTTGATAATCGTGTGGCTAGTGACGCTGCAGAACCTGTGTTTTGAGTTGAGCGTGGTGGCTATGAGGGGCGCAGTGCTCGCATTGTTCCGTTATATATGGACAAAGGAGATAAAGGGGAGTGCTGCAACTCGAGAGTTATCAGTTTGTTATGTGTTGTCGGCAAGTTGTATGGGAGAGTGCTAATCAAGAAGATTAGAGACAGTGCCGATGGTGCAATTAGTGTGGGAAAGTGTGGCTTCAGGGGTTGATGAGGGTGTTCCGATCAGATTTTGAGTCAGTGAGAAGTACCTTGTAAAGGGAAAGGGTGTGTTCTGGGCCTTCATGGATTTGGAAAAGGCTTATGACTAGTTCGACTGGGAAGTGCTGTGGAGGGTGTTACGTTTGTATGGAGTTGGCGGAAGTCGGTTGAAAGCAATCCATAGTTTGTATGTTGGCAGCAGAGCATGAGTCAGAGTGGGGAGCAAGGTGAGTGCTTAGTCCACATGGCAAACGGGACTGCGGTATCTCCCCAGCTGTTCAATCTCTACATGGGAGTGGTCAGGGAGGTGAACCCAAGTGTTATGGGTCGTAGCTTAGAGCTGTTAGGATCGAATGGGCAGAGTTGGCACTTGATTCAGTTGCTGTTTGAAGATTATGCGGCACTGGTGGCGAATTCTGTGGAGAAGTTGCGTAGACTAGCCTCTGAGTTTGGCAGAGTGTGTGAGAGGAGGAAGCTGTGAGTTGACGTGGGTATGAGTAAAGTAACGAAATGTGCGAGTAATCTCGATGCGAGCAGAATCAGTCTCCTCCGTAATGAAGAGGTATTGGAGGAAGTTTAATGTTTTAGGTATCTGGCCTTGCGTGTGGAGAAGACTGACCTAGTGGAAACTGAGGTGAAATCACGCGTAATGGAAGGGTGTTAATTATTGGGTGCACTGATGAGTGTAATGAGCTGTAGGACTTCGGGTTTGGAAGAAAGGAAAGGGTTGTATGAGGAGGTTGATGTCCTTACCGTGTCCTATGGAGCTGAGACTTGAGAGGTGAAGGCAGAAGAGAGGAAACGGTTGAATGTTTTCGAGATGAAATGTTTGAGAACCATATCTGGAGTGACGCTTAGAGCCAGGGTCAATTACGACGTTGCTTTAATGAGAACGGAGATAGTTCTCATTAAAGCAATCCATCCGCACTTAGTGAAGATGGATGATGGGAGATTGATGAAAAGGATGATGAAGGCGAATGTGAGCGGCCGTAAGCCTGGAGGTTGACCGAAATTTGGGTGGAGGGATGGCGTAAAGCTGGCGTTAGGGAGAAGAGATACCAGTGTGGAGGTAGCGAGAGAGAGTGTGATTGATAGGCGTGATGGGAGAACGGTAGTGAATGGATGAGTTTTACGCTGCCCTGATGTGCTTTCCCGCACCTATCGTGATGCGCTTTCTCGCACTGGGCGTCGCGTTGAGGAACGCGATGGTCGGGGGAGAGAGGGGGCTGGAGGGCGATCACTGTGACGCAGCAGGAGTAAACCAGTTTCACTATTGGGACCTGCTGCTGACACTGATCTCTGACCGCACTCCTCACCCAAAGCGTTTGTTGCGGGGTCTCCCGGTCAGACACTTCAGCGCATAATAGCAAAGTTTGTTGGAGTGTGCGCCTTGCCGTCGGTCACCCCCCCCCCCCCACTTTCTGAAGGATTCGTCCTAGCATCTGTATACCACTAGAAATGTACGTGCACAGTTCTGGTTATTTTGCCGTACTTACTATGCCACGCAACCTTGTTTTCCAACTTTCTCTTCTTTCCAATATCTTTTTTTGTGCATGAGATACCCTGCATGAGTGCGGACCTCAGTCAACCCTGCCCGAGTGCGGATTACGCTGGTGTCTCTTTCCTCCAGATCTGTAAGACGATGACCGGTGCATTACTAACCCAATACGAAAACGTTTACTCACGGACTGATTGTCTGCCTACCTGTTCCACAGTTTGGTGCCTCACGGTGTGGTGGTGCTGTGTGGTGACCCCGGCCAGCTGGGGCCGGTGGTGACGAGCCGGGCAGCAAGAAAGGGCGGCTTGCATCACTCGCTACTGCATCGACTCTCGTGCTCGCCACTCTACGCGGTCAGTGAAGCAGGGCAAGACATTCGCGAGGCTCGTCAGCGTGGCGAAGCTCCCCTTTACTCAGTTTACGTTTCCCTTGAACTGCACGTAGTCATGATTATTTCTACACGTTATCATTTTTTTTGGGGCCTGCCTTTGCCCTTCATTTTATCAGAAAGACATCGACTTTAGCGCACTGGAAAGTCTTGTCAGTCTAATCTGATATAGTTTTGTCGATTACGTTGGTGCTTCTGAGATCATCAGAGGCCTTACATTAAGCATCACCTACGATCCAGATCTACGTGTTGAAATTCAGTTGGGTCGCTGCTGCCCGTGAGCAGCTGCTTTAGTGACGAAGAAATGAGTTTACTTGAATATTTGTCCGTTTATTTGCCGTATCTTCTGATACCAGGGTTGTTGCGGGTATATACCCAGGTACGTACCCATTTAACCCACTTTTTTATTGCATTTTTTAAAATAATCCGTCATTACTGCTATTTCAGAGGGAATGCTTTTATTTGCTAGCAAAACGTATGCTGCCTATCAGTAATTCAGTATAACCAAATGAAGAAAAAAGTTGATTGTAAATTTGTATAACTACAAGTACTTGAGTGGTCTATAACAGAATAACAGTATAACAGGGTATGTAAGTATGTAACAACTATAACAGTATAACTTGAATTCAGATTATAGTTCCCAAAAAATTGAAATAGCAAAAATATTAAATAATTATTGGTTGTTACAATATTTGAATGTTCAATTACATTATCACTTTAATGTTTACGTACATGTGCCGCCCCCTTTGGGGCACCAAGGAGACAAATACTATCTTCCGGGGACGGCTCGTTTTAAGTGAGTTACTGGATCGGAAGACGTCGACGGGGTACACCGTCTTAACAGTCTCCCCTTTACGTTCCTAACGTGACCCTGTGCTTTTTCTATTTAACGGGGAGTTTCCTCCCTTTACTTATCTACTATCCGTATCAGTTTCAGCTCAACGCCTAGTCTCCCTGTGGGTGCGGATTGATATAAACGAAAAAATCAATTATGTTGCTTATATTTATACAACACGATGGATCAACACCCTAACCTGCGTGCCTATATGACTGGCTACCGATGTCTGCTCACCCGCAGACTAATTCTAGTGTTAAACGATTTCTAATACAATATACATCTATATGTTAAAACATGTGTCCTGCGTCGCTCACCGGGCTGGTATGGTATGTTGACGCTGTAGATGCGGCTGGAGACGACTTCGTCCTTCGGCTCGTCTCGTAGTGGATTGGAGTCGGAGTCGTTCGCCACGCGCTACACCGTACGATCTTTGTTTAGGATATATAATAAAAATATTGAATGTCTTTTCTGTGTGGAACCTTCGTGGTCTTATGCTGCTGATATCTATTGTCGAGGAAGACCCTGAAAGGTCTGGTCGTTGGTGTCGATGTTTAATCACTCACTAGGCGATGGGCCTGATAATCATAGAGTGTCTACTAGTTTGGCAGTGTAGTGCCTGAGTTGGCTAGGCTCGAAGCTACCGGGCGGCTGGAGGATTACGGGCTCTTGACGTATCGGTTCTCGACGTTCTTCACATCGTCCGTGGTGATTCTCTAATCCCTCTCTCGGGCACTACCGGTCCTATTTATGTGTTTGTTGCGTGACGTAGGCGCCCACTACGGCTCTGGGGAAAACTGACTAAGAACATCGCAGTTTAGCAAGGGCGCAAGAAACACTACATGGGGTAACGCAACGGCATTGGCCCAACTCAATTAACAAAACAAGGATAATAAAACGCAATTAACCCTAC
>SDVV010009691.1:0-16589 GCA_016164225.1 Gammarus roeselii | reverse complement strand
GGTTGGATACGACAGCCTCGGCGATAAATTGTTCATTACGTCCTATGGTTTTCTTCTTCATTGTTACCAGCACTCAATGAGTTGATATAATATTTTTAGTTTATTTTAACAGTGATTGCTGTTGACATTCTTGTCAAATGCCGTATCTGCTTATTCCACTGCCGTACGCTAACGGCAATCACACTTTATCTCTGTGGAGCATCTCTAATTTTTTTGGCCATCATACAATTCTTAAGCCGATTATGTTTCCACCCATCACTTCAGGGCAGGTATATAAGTGGGACGACTCTGCAGAAGCTTCACTAGCAGCTACACAGCGAACAGTGCTGGTAAGTCCTCTACTCTTCTCTCTGCTGTTTCTATTTGGCATTATGCTAGAAGACCATAACAACAATCTTGGAGAACTGTAAATTTTATTGAAAACTTGGTCCAACTGTGATGGAAATAGTTTGAGGTCTAAATATACTCAAGAGGAATTGATCTTGAATTATTTGTTTTGAGCAACGAAGTCCTGCATTTCGAATGAACGTTAAGAAATAAACATATTAAATATGTTTCGCTGCATTGAATTAAATGAAATTCATGACACATCGTATATTTTAAAAGAAATATTCAATCATCTGTATTTGAGCACATGACCTACACAGTGTTTTGAATAAATAATGAATTAGTTGTAACGTCAGCAGCCAGCTGTTGGGAGATGTTTCTAGCTACCGCTGTTACCTTCTCGTGATTGATGATTTAAACATCTTGCAATAGTGAGGTCATTACAGAGCGCTGTTACCTTCTCGTGATTGATGATTTAAACATCTTGCAATAGTGAGGTCAATACAGAGTTATTACTCCTAGTATGCAAATGACACATAATTATTTTACATGTTAAATGCTGATATTCAATACTCCTAAATATTTGCCCACAAAATCATTACTACGTCCACTTTTCATATCGCATTTAATGACTATTGACTAGCGGTCCTTTAAGCGCGGCTTGCGATGTCCCAAATAATGTCTTATTTGCAGCCTGACTACTCACTTCTAGTTGATGAACACTTTCACGAAAATAGTCACGAACTAGCCAGTTAAACTGTGTGAACTTGTCTTCGTAGATTTGCTTGGAGTGGGTACCCATTCCCTGAGGTCAGGGCACAATTCACAATGCACTGTTCTTGCTCGAACAAACGTCAACAACCGTCGGGGTTGACAGGCTCACTGCTGATTATTTATAAAGTCCTAGATACGTTGTAGTTCAAGATATAAATAATGCATTTACTTACCCGTCTATCATTCTAGAACCGTCCGTCGTCACCAGCCATCAAATCAGTCAAAATGTCTTCAAAGCTCTCCTTTGGCCTGTTCCTCGTCCTCGTCTGCATGGCCACAGGTAGGCGTCTCCAAGATCTCTTAACTGGGCATGTAATACCGGTGAATTGATGGTCATTACCAGTCGTTGCTTAACAATACTCAGCAAAACGTAAATGTTGTCGCCGAGAAACCTCTGAACATCTACATACATCCCACCACGCCGTTTTCGAAAAAAACATCATTTCAAGCAATAATATTTTGATTTAAATTTTCCATTTATGAATAGGACCGCAAAAACGGATTCTTGTTTCTTATCCAGTGCCCCTGAACCTTAGTTTGACCTTCATTTTACAGAAATGGTTTATAAAATCTGCTCACTTTTCATTCCGGGATTTGGCAGGTCGCAGTTTCCCGTTGATCGACAGTAACCCATTCGATGCCCTTGAGAATTCAACAGAGGGGGCAACGTGGAACTCCGCAGAGGAGCCAACGTGGTACTCCACAGGAGAAGCAATGCGAAACTCGATTGAGGACACGCTTTCAAACTCACCAGAGTGGAAAGACATCCCCAACGCCATCGAACGGTCTCAGGCAGCAAACGACACTGCCCAACGCTGGGCCCAGTCTTTCGTTCGGGCCATTTTCGATAACATTGAGGAGAATATTGAGGGTGAGTAATGGACGTAACTCCAATGTGTATTTCAGGTAAAATAATGATTTGGAATATATTCTACGGAGGGTGAGAACGGATTCATAGTTGAGCTGGTTGAGTGTTGTTGGGTGATGTTACTTATCCGTTTCAGTGAGTGAGGCAGTTTTAGAAATGACTGAAGAAACATTCAACTGTGAAGTGCACACAGTATCTTTTGAAATCGTGTTGAGATCATAAAATACTTGATTTTTTTAATTACTGAACTGATTTAACTGTTACTTAGTTATAGGTAAGATAAATTACTCCTTTGGAATAAATATTCATGATTTACGTGGTACTTGCATATGCAGGAAAACCGAATAAAAAAATGAAGTCGGTTATTAATCATTTACAAAGTACATTGTATTTTCATGTACAATGCGATTTACAAAACAGATTATCTGCTGCATCGTATGTCGTATGTGGTGCTACGCTTCCTCGCAGTTAACTACCGATACAATAATTTGAATTCATTCATCACGCTTTCTGATTGAACGAAAATGTCACGAATATAGCAAGTTCCTGCATGTCACATCCACGAAATTCTAATACAATTATCTCTTACAACTTGTGAAAAGGTTTGCTTTCTTCCATCGCAGGTCCTTACTATGAAGCGTATTCTTCCTTCGACTTTTCGGGAGCCAACGCCAATCTCTACTCGTTTGATGCCGACACCAGAGCGTTGCTCAACAAGACCAGCTTGACCGATCTCGTGTTCAAAATGACGCAAGGAAAAGTCCACGATGCGATGGATCAGGAGATCGATGTCATCGGCAAAGAACTCGAAGACATCGTTTCAGACATACGGAACTGGCTGAGCACAGAAGGACTTGTGATGATCGACCTTAGAGAGCTGAGTCTCAACCCCAATGCTGTCCTGGATGCAATCTCCTCGAATACAACAGCTCTTGAACAAAAGTCGAAGAAGATCGAAGAGCTGATGACGAGTATCGAGTCCCTTTCAGCCCGAGCTGAAAGCATGGGAACCGACGCCGCAATCTACTATGCCAAACTCTACAACTACATCCAAGAGGTCCTCCCCGCTGCCACCGCCCAGGTTTTGCCTAATGCATTCGGCCACGCCTCAGTAGATACCGAGCGGAACTCGTCAGGGACGGCATTATGGAACTCCACTGAGGAGGCACTGAGGAACTACAAGGAGGGGACGCTGTGGAACACGCATGATTGGGAAGAGCAACCGAACGCAACTAAATTAATCTCAGTAGAGAACGACACAGCACAACGCTGGATCCAGGCCTTCGTTGTGGTCCTTTTCACTAACATCGCAAAGACTATTGAAGGTAAGCGATATGCCTTACTCCGAGGTGCGCTCTATGACATCTTTTTAGCATCTCGGTTATATTAATTTGTTGATAAAGATACTACGGAGGACGAAATTCTGATTCACCGGAGAGCTGGTTCGAGTGTTGTTAATATTATTTCATTGATTCATGAGAATAAAATGGAATACAAATTTACGAAAACGAAGCCTTCATCAGTGAGAAGTTAACAAAGCCATTTCCAATGATGAGCTTTCGTAAAACAGCTGAAATAAATTTGGTGAATGCTGAACCAAAGTTCAGCCAGAAAACTCCTTATATACGTTTCGAATAAATGGCATTCGGTCATAAGAACGTTGTAAAGTATATTTTATAATAAAGTATCACAGGTATGCATTTAAAACGGATCAAGAGCTGCATTAACTGTATGCACTACAAATGTTAATATATTATTTTCGGAATATTAATTTATTATTCATTCAATAACAACTCTTCATGTGTGAGAAAAATGTTACTAATTCAGACGGTTCCTATTTACAATTCCACGAAATTCCAATGTGTATTCTCTACCAACGATTGACCAATGTTTATGTCCATCTCAGGTCCTTACAATGAAGCGTATTTGTCCTTCGACTTTTCGGGAAACAAAAGCAATCTTTACAAGTTCGATGCCGACACCAAAGCGTCGCTCAACAAAGCGTGCCTGCCCAATCTCCTTATCATAATTGCGGAGGGAGAAGTCCACGACGTGTTGGATCAGGAAATCGATGTCATCACCCAAAATGTCGAAGATATCGTCTCAGATATGCCAAACTGGCTGGACACAGAAGCACTTAGGAATGTTGACCTTAGCCAGATAAAACTCAACGTGAATGTTCTCCTGGATACGATTATCTCAAATTCAAAGGTTCCTGGACCACAATATAAGAAGATCCGAGAGCTGATGACGAGTATCAAGTCCCTTTCAGCCCGGGCCGAAAGCATGGGAACCGACGCCGCAATCTACTATGCCAAACTCTTCAACTACCTCGAGGAGGCCGCCCCAGCTGCCACCGCCCGACTTCTGACAGACGTTCCGGCTCGGACCAGGCGGGTTTCTTCTTATCTTGAGTAAATAGCACTAATATTTCATATATATGCATGTATGTACATACACACTAATGTGTGTTTGAAAAGCTTATATATACATGAATTGCATCAATATATCCATCTGCAATGCATCATTCATGTTTGAAAAAAAATTGCAGTATTAGGCCCTATAAGTTTTGCCCACTCATTCTTCTTAAAATGCGAAATTAAGTCGACACATAGAGGAAAAATTTATCTGATATCTGTCTAAGAGACTGACATCAACTATGTTATGCGCGGAGTTGCTCTAGATACCTTAGGTTGCGATGCCTTTACTATGTACATTTTAAATTATTAGTAAGATAAATCAATACATGTCGTCTTCTGATGAGTAACGAATATTGTTGAAAAATCGTGTCATTCGACCATAATAAAATATTAACACTGTTTGCCGACTCTCGTTACCCCAATATTGCCTGCTCAAGTAGCTGCACGCTAACAACAGGTTTGAATTCTTTTGTATATCATAACAAGGATGGTATGTATACATCTTTCAATTCGATTCTACCTAACGACTGGGATGGCTTTTTGAATTTCACTTCAAACTCACGACTGCACTATGAGAAAAATTCACAACTCAAAACTAAGTGATTGTATGCCTCCATAAAAATATTGGGGTGGATGGATTATTATTCATTTTATAGATCATTAACACTTTATTTTAGTATTTTAGTATTTCTTCTTGCTTGGGCTCTATTATTTTTCTCTGCCCTTTTTTCATGGTGATTAATTTTGAATTTTTTATTATTTATGTATCGAGGTTGGTTGAGACAAGGTGACCCAGAGAGGGGAGGTTTTCGTGGGACCCGCGGGACTCGGGGACCCAGGGTTTCGGGAACCCGGGGGACTTGGGAGACCAGGTGGATTTGGGGGGATCCACTTGGACCTTTCTGGGGCCCCTTGGGATACCCTTGAGACCCTTGCGGACCCTTTTGAGAAACTCTGAATCCTGGAACCTCTGCTCCCCCCTCCCAGCGCTGTAGGACAGATACACAGAGGAATGTTTGTGAGATTCATGAGTGGAACAGTTGACCATTACAGTCCGCGGATTGCTGGCGCGGGGGGCGAGGGTCGCGTCGAGGCTGGTCGAGGTGCGTCGAGATCAGTCGAAGCATGTTGAGGCGAGTCGAGTTGGTCGCGACGAGCCGAAGCCGGCCGAAATAATTCGAGACAAACTGAGATGAGCTGAGGCGAGGGGTCTCGGGGGACTCGAGGAGCTTGGGAAGACCCGGGTGACATGGGTCACCCTCCGGGGTTCATCGGTCTCTTTTGCGACCCAAGGGACCCATGCCCCCCCCCGCCCTATCCCCTTGAACAATCGTTGCGAAATCAATAACCTGAGCAGCTTTTCTGCCTATGACGAACCTGATCTTACTTTCTTTGTCACGATCCACAGTATTATAACGCTGAATTTCTTCTGTGGACCCCAATGTTTGTGTGTGCCCTTTTTTTCGTGGTAATCGGTTTTATATTAGTTTTATAACTGTGAATCGTTGGACCCGCAGGGGTCCTGGGTGGATTGGAGCGTGTGTTGGTTGCTCTAGTCCGGTTAGTATACGGTGTCACTCCCTCGCTGGTGAGTATACGGTGTCACTTTCTTGCTGGTGAGTATACGGTGTCACTACCTTGCTGGTGAGTATAGGGTGTCACTACCTTGCTGGTGAGTATACGGCGTCACTCCCTTGCTGGTGAGTATACGGTGTCACTCCCTTGCTGGTAAGTATAAGGTGTCAACCCCTTGCTGGTGAGTATACGGTGTCACTCTCTTGCTGGTGAGTATACGGTGTCACTCCCTTGCTGTTAAGTATGCGGTGCCGCTGTCTTGATGATGAGTTCGGTGTCACCTCTTGCTGGTGGGTGTGCGTTGTCACTCTCTTGCTAGTGGGTGTGCGGTGTCACTCTCTTGCTGGTGGGTGTGCGGTGTCACTCTCTCGCTGGTGTTGCGGTAGACCAGCACACCCTGCGGGGGAGCGTGCGACGACTTCGCGTTGGGGGCCCCGGTGGAGCGCGAAGGCGGCTGCTGCTACTGCTACGTTGAACCTATTCTGAGTCTACGTTAAACCTGCCTTGAATCTACGGTAAACCTACTCTATCTACGTTAAACTACTCTGTATCTACCTTGATCCTACTCGGTGTCTGCGTTGATCCTACTCTGTGTCTACGTTGAACCTACTCTGTGTCTACGTCGGACCTACTCGCCATCTACGTTGGACCTACTAGCCATCTACGTTAAATCTACTCTCCATCTACGTTAAATCTACTCTCCATCTACGTTGAACCTACTCGACATCTACGTTGAACCTACTCAGTGTCTGCGTTAAGCCTACTCTGTAACTGCAGTAAACCTACCCGGAAGCTGTGTTAGACCTACTCGGAGTCTGCGTCGAACCTACTCGGAATCTGCTTAGAACCCACTCGTGATCGGTGCTGCATCTAAGCTGTCTAAGCCTTTAAGCACCTGTGCAAGTGAGGTGGCCTCTCCACCCCATTATGCACAGGAATAATAATACATCTACGTGGATACGCGCCGACTCTTTACTTTCTTGTACGCGCTAGTACGCGAATATTCCACAATTAAAATGTGTACTTGATTTCACCCTGACAAGACTAATCTTTTCGCACGCGGGGCCGTGTGAACTTACCTGAATCAGTGACGGTCGCGCCCAACGGGGGAGCCTATTATGACTCACGTTGAGGCTCTGGTGGAAATGAGGCCCAAATCAAATCAAAAATCCATAAAATGAAAAAAACTGGTGTTGCCTAACAATCACTTTTGAATTTTTTGCTCATTTGTCGAGTTTGACAAATAAGCAGCAAATTTCTTGTTCATTTACTTGTTTTGCTCGATGAAACTGCGTTTTCCACAACTTTAAACTCTACTTTTTAGTTTTAATCAGAGAATGCATTTGTTTATCTAATAACTGAAAGTGAACTGTCAAATATTTGCAATTCTTATTTATGAAATTACAAGAAGTCCTCAAGTAATTACCAAAAGCTTGTAATTAATCCTATAAGCAATTAATGTGAATGGATCGGTCGGAATAGAGTGATTCTCCAGCTGTGATACATCAGAAAACGTAGGTGGAATTGTGTGAGAATTTTCTCACAGACACAGCAGACAATGCAAAAAGTTTAGAACAAGATAAGAAAAAATAGGTCGAAAGGTCAGCAAACGTGTTTCCAATTTTTTTGCCCGTAAAAGAAGATTTTGACATTATTATAGTGTCCATATTTCGTCTAACAATGGTTACAACCAGAACTGCTCATAGAAATGCACTTCGGTCAATGTAAATACACACGATGACATAAATGCCAGGACTGAAGTATACCATATTTGTCTGCACCACCACGTGTGTCGTAGAAGGTGTCTCAAAAGGAGGCCCTGTAGCCCTAGCTTAGAATGTGCTACCGCAACCCCTACGTGTCGTAAAAGGTGTCTAATAAGGGGCGGGATGAAGGGGCTGGGAATCCCCTCCTCTGTAAAATTCTGCCTAAAAGACGGCAAGACGAGCGGGGGTAGGGGAGGCTCACGCCTCTCCGAACCCTATTGTTTAGGTCGCTGAATGTGCGTGGCCGTAGTACGAATGAAGCAAAGACGCGAGAGATTAGTGAGATGTTTGTGAGGAGGAAGTTAGATGTGTTGGCGCTGAGTTAGACGGAGTTGAAGGGTAAGGGCGAGTGTGAGTTTGGAGTGGTAAGTGGAAGAAAGACGGGCATGGATGAAAGGTGAGCACGAGAATGTGTGATGTTGTTACTGAGTGATAGACTGGCTAGTAGCGTTACAGAGTGGAATGAAGTGTAGTCAAGATTGATGTGGGTGAAAGTTAAGTTAGGCATAGAAAACTGGGCATTTGTGAGTGCGTACGTACCTAGTTGTGTCCTGAGCCAGTGCATTGAGAGTTTTGGAAGTCAATTCAATGTGGTTGTACGGGTGACCTTAATGCGAGAGTTGGGGATGCAGTGGTGGATAATGTGGTAGGGATGTATGGGAGTGAAGAAAACTTTATAGGTCTGAGCATGGAGCAGGATCTGGTCGTCGAAAATAGCCTGTTCAAGAGGCGAGATATCCACAGGTACACATGGGTAAGGATGCCCATGGTGCGGTGGTGGAGAGAGCGCTGATGGATTTTGTGCTGATTTCGAGGAGAGTGGTAGGGAGGCTGTTGGATGTGCGGATGTTACGATGGGAGGGTGGAACTGGGCCTGACCATCTGCTGGTGGAAAGCAGATTAGGATTGGAGCATAGATGGAAAAGGAACGAAAGAGTGAGAGAAGGAAGAGAGGTGGTGAAGTGAGTGAGATAGATGTAAAAAGCAGAGCTGAGGAGCTCCAGCGGCCGTTGATGGAAGAAACATGACAACGTGAGAGGGCAGGATCTGCAAGATGTGGAGGAAGAATAGGAGACGTTCAGAGATGCCTTGCTGAGATGTTCGGGAAATGTGTGTGGTGTACGTCGACGGACGGGTGCAGACGGAAGGGCTACGAGTGGTGGAACGAGGAGGTCAAATTGTTGGTGACGCAGAAAAGAAGACCTATTGAGGAGCGGTTGCAAGCGAGGTCGGTGGTGGTCTATGACAACTATACTGAGGAGAGGAAGGAGGTTATGCGATTGGTGAGGAGAGTCATAAAGGACGCTGATGCCAGGTGGGGCAGACGGTTGTGCCACAATTTTGAGAACAAAAAGATGTTCTGGAAAGAGGTTAAGAGGGTGAGAAATGGATATACTGGAAAGGAAGAGGCGGTCAAAGATGAAAACGGCCAGTTGTTGACGGAAAGTGGTGGTGTACGGAAGAGGAGGGTGGAGTATTGGATGAATTGTTGTAAGTCGAGGATGACAGAGAGACTGACATTGTTGCTGTAGGTGGTGGTGCGCGGATGCTGTTTTTTGGAAAGACTTGTTGCGGACATGACATGGGAAGAGATGCAGGAGGCGGTGGACGTGATGAAAGCAGGAAACAAAACGGTTTAGATGGTGTTGCGGCCGGGGGCCTGAAGAGGGGCGGAGTAACGATTGTCGAAGAGCTGGTGAGGCTGCTGAATCCGTGTTTCGTAGCGGGTGTGGTGCCGATTGAGTGACGCAGTGCTTGCATTGTTCCGCTGTACAAGATTGTGCAAGGGCATTGTTTCGCTGTACAAGGGTAAGGAGAAAAAAATGAGTTTAGCAACTCGAGAGGTATCAGTCTATTATGTGTGGTTGGTAAGTTGTAGGGGCAAGTGCTGGTCAAAAATATTACAGACTGCAATTGGAGAGAAACTGTGTTGCTTTAGGAGCGGTAGAGGGTGTGCCGATCAGATTTTTGCAGGCAGTCAGGTCTGTGAGAAGAACCTTGCGAAGGGAAAGGATGTGTTCTGGACATTCATGGATTTGGAAAAGGCCTTCAACCGGGTTGAAATGAAAGCGTTGTGGAGGGTGTTGGATCTGGATGGAGTGGGCGGAAATCGGTTTAAAGCAGTTCAAAGTTTCTATATTAGAGAGCAGAGCATGTGTTAGAGTGGGCGGCAAGGTGAGTGGTTGACTTACAGTGAAAGTGGGTCTAAGACCAGGCTGCGTTATGTCTTTCTGGCTGTTCAATCTCTACATGGATGGAGTGGTCAGGGAGGTGAACGCAAGTGTATCAAGTCGGGGCTTGGAGCTGCTGAAAACGAATGAGCGGAGTTGACAGTTGAACCAGTTGCTGTTTGCCGATGATACGGCACTGGTGGCAAATTCAGAGCAGAAGCTGTGTAGGCTAGTGTCTGAGTTTGGTAGAGTGTGTGAGAAGAGGAAGTTTCGAATGAACGTAGGTAAAAGTAAAGAAATCAGATGCTTGAGGAATGCCGATGCGAGCGGAATTAGTGTCCTTCTTAATGGAGAGTTATTGGAGGAAGTTCAATGTTTTAAGTATCTGGGCTCTCGTGTGGAGAAGACTGGACTAGTGGAAACTGAAGTGAAGTCACGGGTGAAGGAAAGGTGTAAAGTGTTGGGTGCACTGATGAGTGTAATGAGCTGTAGGACGTTGGGGAAGGAAGCAAAGAGAGTGCTGTATGAGGATGTAGTTGTCCCGACTGTTTTCTACGGGGCGGAGACTTGGGTGGTAAGAGCAGAAGAGAGAAAAAGGTTGAATGTCTTCTGGAATAAATGTTTGAGGAGCATGGCTTGTTTGACGCTGAGAGACAGGATCTATAACGACGTGGTATGAGCTAGAACGGGGATGGTATCTGTATCTGTGCCACCACACATGATAGCAGGTGTACAGGACAAACAACAACAGCAGGTAACGACGTCCACTACCTCCATCCCCCCAAAGCTGACCCAACTTCCCATTACGTAGCTTTTCGGCTCTTTCAAGTTGATGGAAACTCATCTATCCTGAACGACCTGACCGTGACTAAAAGGCTTACACGACTCCAGAAACGGACAACCGAAGAATGCTAGCTCAACTACCTGCTCCGGTGGGAACGAGGACAATCGGATTTCTTGGATCGTTTTGTGAAGATCGAGTATGTGACCTTCTAGGAAAAGACATCAAACGGCTTAAGAAAAACGAAACCGACCACAAACGTCTCGTTGTGACCAGCTGACTGATATCATCATTTAGCTCATTCCCTATTCTAGAAAACGGTACGAATATGTTTATCCATGGTGTGATTTCACCGGTGAGCAATAACTGAGTGAGATAAGTAGGCTGATTGGAGATGGTACCTACACAATGGGTAGACAACCAGCATTTGAAGCTTCTAACAGAATACCGGCTATCCTGTAAACTCCTGTAAATTAACCGGCTCGAATCACCTAACATGTGGCCGGCCGGCGCCAGATTATGAAGATTATACGAGAACCAAGTGTAGAAAAGAGCGGCTTCCGGAAGGTGACCACTGCCATCTGCAGCAGTCTAGCCCAGAGAGGGAGGCACCAAAGCACACTGACGGGCCAACCATATTTAATGTATTCATTTTGTGAATAGATCTTGCGAAGAGTATTGATGAGAAATTATGTTGATTCGGTTATTGAAATACACCAGATTGTACCTTCAAAACCACCTCGGGTGGGACAAGTCACAGGGAAGATACTGCTGTTGCGTGTGTGTTCAGAGCCGCGGTGGACAAATGGCTGGCGTACCCGGCTGCGGTGCCAGCCTATGGTGCTGTATTTCGCTAGTTTGAGCCTCGGCAAGGACATTGCGATCTGACGGCGGGCAAAATGGGCGTCATTTCCCCCACTTTGTCGGCCTAGCTTCAAACCTCTCAAAGTTGGAGGGAAACGGCTGATGACTACAAATCTGTACATGCGTGAGACATTCCTAATGAGTACATCCATGCTCATAGCTTCTGTAATACTCATGAGAGAAGAGGACTTTAACTTATTCTTGTAATCATGTACCCTCATTGAGTGTTTCAATAAAACTTATTTCAATTAATATTATTTTTATTAGCGTACGGAGTTCTACCCTCAGTTTGGTGCAATTTTCCACCCCAAGTACATGCTACTCAATTAGTAACAAACAACTGCTCAAATTATTTGTCCAGCAATAATACTTACGGTATAATATGAGATAAAACATTTTATAACTCATGTTCAAACAATAAAAAGCGGTTGAAATCATGTAACATTTAGAAAAACGAAGCCAGTGCTGATCTCGAAGAAGGCAATTGATACATGCTTACTTAGGGTTGGTTTGAGGGGCTGAATTATAAACCACATTATTATGAAGATTTAATAGCATTAATTCGATATACAGGCCTGCTTACATCTTTTCTTCAAAATAAGCTCTATCATATCCACTGCAATACATGAATACTGTAAAACGGTAAAGAGTTCTCCAAAATAAGATTTTCTCTGAATTTTTGAGTTCTATGAGCTATTTTTTTTTGGTACTAATTGCGTACCCAGTGGTCAATAAACTCTATTTTTATTTAATTAACTCGTGAGCTGTCAAGATTGGATTTTTTATTTGATATTGATTTGACCCTCATTTCCATCAGAACCTCAACGTGAGTCATAATAGGCTCCCCCGTAGGGCGCGACAGTCCTTGATTCAGCTAAGTTCGCACGGCCTCGATAAAATCAATCACATATTTTAACTGTGGCATATTCGCGTACTAGCGTGTAAAAGAGAGCAAAAAGTTAACGCATATCTTCGTAAATGTATTGTTACTTCTGCGCGCAATGGGGTGGAGAGACCACCTCCCTTGCTCAGGTGTTTGGGGTTTAGACATCTTCGTTCAGTCCGGTGTGTTCTCCGAAAGCGATAAGTTTTTTTACGGTAGGTTGGGTCAGTGAGTACTGAGGGTGTGACTGAAAGTATTTTTTGTCCACTCTGTTGCCACATTTCATCACATCGGGACGTTGTATGGAAGTTGATGATAGGAAACTAGTCCCGGTAATATATTGCAAAAAACTGTTTTGGTGAGTAGAGCCAGTTTAGCGAGCGAGTCCACAAGTTCGTTTCCTCTTATTCCCGCGTGCCCAGGGATTAAGAAGAATTCAAATGTCTGACCTGTCTTGGACATCACAAAGAGATCGTACTGCATTTTACGTAGAACGGAATGTTCGTAGTGCAGTGTTATGTGCTGGGTGAGGACACTCAGACTGTCTGAGAATACGACGTATATGGGGAAGCGATCTGTTTTGCAATAGAGATAGCTAGTTCGAGTGCATGGAGCTCCGCAGAGAACACGGAGGAGTAGTGTAATGGGTCCTAAAACGGCCATCGAGGCCGTTTTATCGGCGGGTGTACGGATGGGCGACCATGGGGCGACCATAAATGGTGGGTAAGGGGTGATCGATGCAGTTTTATCGGCGGGCGTATGGATGGGCAACCATGGGGCGACTATGAGGGTCGGAACCAATTTTGACCGGATTAGTGAAGGAATAAGATAGGGCCTAATTCGCTGTGGGTAAGGGGTTGGCCGGAGTCAGGCGGTCGGCGCGCGGGACCGGATGTGGGTCGGAGTCAATGATTAGCCTAACGGGCAGCGCAAAGGAGGCGGAAGGGGGGGGGGGTGAAACGAGTGGAGCGGAAGGGGTGGACGGACGGCCTAGATTGGCAAAGTGTTATGTTATGAACATTTTCCCCTTTATTGTATTATGATGTTTAGTTTATTTCTATTAGTTTTTTCTTCTTCAGATGGCTGTATTGGGGCATAATTGGTCACTAACTATTGCTCGTTATATAAATTCATTCGGTTCTGGTAGGAATATTGTAATACCAAATTTCTGAATGGGTGGGGTGTAGTGATACCCTAGTCAAAAAGTGGGATGCGCTCCAGGAATGTGTCATGAGTTTTGTTGAACACAGTTCTTTGTATTACCAGTTATTTTCCCGGTTGATTTGCCGTTATTTCTATGCTACAGTGTTTATATTATTATGTATCTAGGATTGGTTAATGATTCTATGTATTTTTTCTGAATATATATATGTTTGCATTCTTATCTAATTGGGGTACAATTGACTTATTCTTAGCGGTTGGATGCTTGGTACCAGCTTGATATTGAATTTAGGCAACGTTTTGGGTTTTCCATCCATTTATTTCATATGTACATAATATCTATAAGAATAGAATGGCTTATTGGTCTGGTTGTTTGAGAGTCGATGTTTGTATTTTGGATTGATGCAGCAGCTTCGTTACGAGATTCTATATACTCCATAACGCATTATCCAGTTTTGAACCAGATGTTTCGGTGTTACCATGTTCCAAATGTTTTGTTATCAAGCGTGTTTAGTCTATTCGGGTAGTCTTATCTCGATTTTTGTTTAGCGAGTATCGGTTGGATACCTAATAGCGAGAGTATCTGTACGATATGTATTTATTGTAAGTCGTTATATTATGTTACGTATAAATAGTAATGATCGGTTGATATATGTTGAATTTGTATTGTTTTCGGAATTTTGAATAGTCATCTTATACAGTTATAGAAATTTTAGGATATTTTAGGTTTGCATCTTCCATGTAGCACAATATTTGAGGCATAATTTGTCGGTTATTGCATCATCTCGGTAGTTTTATGTATATATGGCATTCTGTCACGATTTAACTCAACCCTGTTTTTGACTGAGTATGAGAATAATTTCATCAGACTTCTGTATACTTTAGTGTGTTCGTGTAGAAGTATTCCACACCATTTCTATAGGTTTCAGCGTATGCTGCTCGTATGTCCTTGCAACTTATTCACCTTAGTTGCGAGGTTGGTTTCATGCAATTTTTCTCGTTCGTCACGTTTTTTACTGTAAGTTTCGGGTATGGTAGATAATTGATCTTCTTGCTTTGTTATAACTAGAGAGTTTCAGTATGTGTCTTCCAGTTTTGTATGTTCTCTCTACAGTTTACATCTTCGATGCAAGGTATTGGGTATTATATACATTATCGGAATATTAGGATATATTACGATTGTATCTGCAATGTAGAAAATTATTTCAGGGATAATTAGTGTTCATATATATTCTTATATCCTGGCAATATTTGACTGGATATTAAAATTATAGAAGATTCGATTGGTTACAAACTTTGTCTTGTTGTTACTTTATAGTATATTTAATGTTGGAACATACTTCAATATTTTGAAGAAGCTGGAGTGTCCCGTAGGCAAAAGCTCATTATGTTTATGTTTATTTGTATAAGTAGACCGATTTACGATGGTGGATACCCTAGTGTAATACAATTTTCGATATCGGTTGCGGCAGAGTCGAGAATCTTTTTTGGCAATTTACATAGTTATAGGTGTACGCTTTTTTTCACGATAATCATAGGAAAGTATGTTTAAGAGGTGTAAATCCTTACTGTATTGGTGTGGAATTCCGTCATTGAGCCCAAGCAAGTGTGTAGCTTAACGCTTTAGAAGACGACTCACTGGATGGATGGGTCCTGGTGTGGAGGCGGCTTACACTCTTTGGTTGCCATTTGGAGTTCATCCAAGTTCAACGTGATTTTGTATGTTCTTGTGGATGTCGGTCTTGACTTGCATGGGTTTGTTATAGAGTTTATCCGACAAGCCGCTGATCGTTGTAATGATTTACCTAGGTCGTCAGTGAACAGAAGCCCAGCTTTTGATGGCCGCACACGCTTTGAGACTCATGTCAGGCCCCTTCTTGACCACTGTACCAGTGTAAAGATTCTTGATTATGTCAAGGATGTGACTTTGCTCGGCGTTGTTCAGAGATGATGGACTAAGCAGATGCATGGTATGTCTGAGGTATTGTACCATGACTAGGTGTTACCTCTAAATTTGTTATATATCAGGGGTAGATTGCAGAGAAGTGACCTAGTAGAGCATTGTAGAGTTCGTTGTTATGACACTGTGGGCTTGAATTTTGTCCTACTAGAGGCATAGCATCAATTAGGTCTACGAATTTGTTATAGATTTGAACGGATACCGTAGTATTTGTACTTCATTTTGCATGATGTTTTTTTTTTAATGTCAGATTTTTTTTTCTGTGTGACTGTTATGGTGTTATGTTATTAGTATACGATCTTAGTCATGAACCAGATCACGTAGGATATTGGAGTAGGATTTATCCTCTGGGTGGGGTAGGATACACCGTATGTAATAGTTAATCATTGTCGGTTAGGGTACAGTAGAGAATCTTCTTTGGCTATATTATAGTTGTTGTTGTATGTTTTGATTAGTTATCATAGGAATATATCTGTATTAGGTTTAAATTCGCCTAATTTCATGGAAAGTTGGGTATAAATCAGCTCATTTGTATGTAGTGGTACAAGATATTGGTGTGTTGTTTACTTCTCGATATTGGATTTGGGTCCGGTTCCAGATCATCTCGGTGAATCAGTGCAGGATTTGTGTGGAGTGTTAGTGTTAAAATTCTTTATTATTTCAATGTACATCTCAATTGTGTAATCCGCTTGCAATTCTTTACTAGACGTTCATTCCCGCAGATTGTACTTCTATAATTATTTGTGATCCGTTTGCAGTTTGTACACAAAGAAATTATTGATTAAGTCAGGTTTTGTTTTGAGATTTCGTTCCAATTCAGAATAACTGACTTATTCGAGCATTCAAAATATCCACTCTAGCATTTTTCACTAAAGGTTTGTGATGATGCCCGTAAACCTAACCAATCTTAACCTATCCTAACCTAATCAAACCAATTTAAGCTTTATTCCTATCAAATCGATCCACTTAGCTCTAATGTTATATCGAACTTTAGCAGTTTGTGTACCTACATAAACATAAATATATATATATATACATA